>JAFLJL010003159.1:246117-308617 GCA_018398815.1 Conus ventricosus | reverse complement strand
TCATACACACAAAACTCCACTGCCTGTCTATACAGGCAGTGTCCGCAGGAGTATCAGCCTGCGTACGCAGAAAGAAAGAAATCTGCACCACCATCCACCAGTTAGGCGGCCCTTCCTTCTTTAAGAGCATGGGGCAATTTTGCCCGTCAGTATGCCCCTTTTAAATTCAGTGTTTATACTTAATTAAAACTTTCCATTTTACAACAGCACATGATAGTTTGTGAAATTGTGGGGAGGGTTTCGTTAATAAAGTCCAAAATATTTTATTCATGTAACTCATAACAGTTATTGAGTTCCGAATTTTGAAATGAATATCTGCATCAATTTTGACCCAGAGAGTACAGCGAGGTTAATACTACCCAGCCGAGAGCGGCACGACAGCACAATTCCCTGCTGCCGCACGCTCGTGCACAGCGCTCATTCCCTGCCAACGCACATATTTGGCCACTTTTTAATTTATTTTTACGGTAGCTAGACAACAATTGACGGTCTTGTGTTAGGTGTCAAGGAAAGAACAAACACTCAACTAATCGAACATAGTAATTTCAAATGATTTACTTTCAGTGTGTACACACGACTGTGCGTTGAAAAACATGTCTGACAAGTAGAAAAAATGCTTTGTTTGCATTCTATTCCGTTCTTTTACAACACCAAATCGGAAGATGAAGGGATGGCTGCATCTTCAAACAATTCACTTTCCTATTCTCTTTCAAAGTTTTCTATCTCTCTATCACTCCCCTCATCACCAGATCCACTGTGTAATATGATTTCAAGCGCTTCATTGAGCGAGAAATCGCTACCACCCCTTCGCCTGACCGACATTTTTTCTGGCACAGGAAATACGTGCCGCACGCCGGTGCCGCCAGTTTCTTTGTTTCAAAGCTCCAGGGGTCAGCCAAGTTCACAATAGGCCACTGAAAGTATGGTCTACAACTCGCTCCAACATCCCCCAGACTAGTTACAGAGCTTATTTCCCTTGGATCATTTCATGGAAAGTGTAGGAATTTTTTATGTTCCCCGTCATCTGATAGTGGACGACACGGCAGAATGTACTGTAGTCTCCAAGGCCAGGGGGGTTACCGTGCACCCCCCGTCACACTTAACGAAACATAGCTGAAAATGTTCCTTAGAGTCTCCTGATCAAAATAAAAAAATGTTTCCATGAAAAAGTTGGGTCTCACTATTGGTTTTCGGCCTGTATGTAACACTACCCGCCAACTTTCATAATAAACAGCAATACATGTATAACCTTGGAAGCAGTGGTTTTATTTCTCTAAACCTTTGATTTTTTTCTCAGAAATAGTTTACCAGATGGACATTCTGTTTGATAAATGTCTTAAGTAGTGTCCAGTATGTAATTACTTGGGAATAGGGCCATGCTAGCAATTGGAAGTATTGGTTTTTGCAGCATCTCTTCTGTAAGATTTCCACTCGACTAAAAACTATGAACTATGTTAATGTTTTATTGGTCTAGTTTGCAAGTACAATGTCTTAGGCTACCTGACAACCATATTTGAAGTCAGTTTAGTAAGTTTTGTTTACTGTGAGATCAGATTTGTCTCCCCTACCCCCTAAATTGGACAATTTCGAGAAATTGCGGAAACAGTTCTTGCTTTGTTCTGATTTTAATTTCTATCATTGTGAGATTATATATTTGAATTCAAATCACAATTGCACTTATTTTAAGTGTTTTAGACTGTAATTGTATTATTTTGTGACCCTTCAACACAAAATGAGTTAGGTTTTTCTTGGCGTTTTCAGTCACTCTGCATCAGAGTCTGAGTCAAGTGAATCCTCCAGTTCATCTTGTAGAACCGGTTCAAAGTCAACATCCATTTCATCATTCTCTTGGTCCTGAATGTCTCTGACTAGGTCTTCGATAACTGTCTGGGGAAGTAAAGAGCTCCTCTTCTTCCTCCGTCCACACTGGCACGAGCATACCATCATCTTCCATCCAGCCATGTCCAGTCGTCGGGTCAGGACCTCAGGGAGAGGGTCATGCGCTCTCTTCCAGATTGCGACTTGGAAGTTTGACCTCAGCACATGTTGCTTCAGACTTTTGCGGCATGGAGGGAAGCTAGCCAAGTCAACATTCAGGTTGGCACTGATAGTATCATCTTTACACTTTTCTTTCAGTGCAAGTAGCGCAACTCGTCGACTTTCTTGATGCGTGCCGGCCATAGAGAAGGCACGTGAACTCTTCCAGATCATCAAACACCTGCTCAGACACTGTCCAAGCGTCACCAAGGCAGGCGAAGATAGGCACAAACTTTGGTTTGTTTTGGAGGAGTGTCAATGCCTTAACCTTTCCTTTTCCCTTGAATGCGCTGGTGGAGTCACAGCCCGTGAAAGCATGCATTGACAAGAGGGCTGAAGAGAATGGCTGTGTGAGTTCTGCAGAAAGAGATGTCACGTTCAACAAGCGTTTCTTGTTCCCCCGCCCAGTGTCAAATAGCACCTGTATTCCCTCAAGTTGTGAGGCATGAGCCAGCAGAATAAAAACACATCTGTGTCAGGAGATTTCACCCTCACATACTTGTAGCCTTCTTGTCTTGCATGCAAACAGTACAGAACGACGCGTGAGTCAGTTTCTTCCTGTGTGGATGTCAACTCAGGGAGCGTTTCTTTTGTTGTCTTCTCTGCCGTCAGACACAAGCCTGTGAGCCTTTCCATCACAGACAAGGAGTGCAATTTTTGCCTTGAAGTTTCGGAGCTAGAGTGTCTCTTGCTCCACAATTCCAGCATCAGCCTCACAAAGTTGGCCTTGTTTTCATCATTTGTTATGAATTGTGCCCAGTCGCATGCTCTCTTTGTGGACTCTCCGAGAATGACTTTTTCCCCTACACCTCTCCTCCTCCTTTCCATTGACTTCACGCTGCCTTCATGGTACATGTCGGTGCTCATGACAAAGTCCGTGTTCTTAGGCATCATGTCAAACACTTTCAGGGCAATCTCTTTATATGTCGATGGCACACTGAGTCATAGCATGGAATACAGCGTTCCCATCCATGACTGTCATAGTGTCCTCATCAGGGGGAACATCTGCATCTTCCACTCCTTTGGTCAGCCAGTGAAAACCGCTGCTCTTGTCTGTCTTGGTAAGGAAGTTGTCGGCTGTTCCTAGGGAGTATGGGACAGGCGTCAGCCGACAACTTCCTTACCAAGACAGACAAGAGCAGCGGCTTTCACTGGCTGACCAAAGGAGTAGAAGATGCAGATGTTCCCCTGATGAGGACACTATGACAGTCATGGATGGGAACGCTGTATTCCATGCTATGACTCAGGTGCCATCGACATATAAAGAGATTGCCCTGAAAGTGTTTGACATGATGCCTAAGAACACGGACTTTGTCATGAGCACCGACATGTACCATGAAGGCAGCGTGAAGTCAATGGAAAGGAGGAGGAGAGGTGTAGGGGAAAAAGTCATTCTCGGAGAGTCCACAAAGAGAGCATGCGACTGGGCACAATTCTTAACAAATGATGAAAACAAGGCAACTTTGTGAGGCTGATGCTGGAATTGTGGAGCAGAGACACTCTAGCTCCGAAACTTCAAGGCAAAAATTGCATCCTTGTCTGTGATGGAAAGGCTCACAGGCTTGTGTCTGACGGCAAGAAGACAACAAAAGAAACGCTCCCTGAGTTGACATCCACACAGGAAGAAAAACTGACTCACGCGTCGTTCTGTACTGTTTGCATGCAAGACAAGAAGGCTACAAAGTATGTGAGGGTGAAATCTCCTGACACAGATGGTTTTTTTATTCTGCTGGCTCATGCCTCACAACTTGAGGGAATACAGGTGCTATTGACACTGGGCGGGGGAACAAGAAACGCTTGTTGAACGTGACATCTCTTTCTGCAGAACTCACACAGCCATTCTCTTCAGCCTCTTGTCAATGCATGCTTTCACGGGCTGTGACTCCACCAGCGCATTCAAGGGAAAGGAAAGGTTAAGGCATTGACACTCCTCCAAAACAAACCAAAGTTTGTGCCTATCTTCGCCTGCCTTGGTGACGCTTGGACAGTGTCTGAGCAGGTGTTTGATGATCTGGAAGAGTTCACGTGCCTTCTCTATGGCCGGCAACGCATCAAGAAAGTCGACGAGTTGCGCTACTTGGCACTGAAAGAAAAGTGTAAAGATGATACTATCAGTGCCAACCTGAATGTTGACTTGGCTAGCTTCCCTCCATGCCGCAAAAGTCTGAAGCAACATGTGCTGAGGTCAAACTTCCAAGTCGCAATCTGGAAGAGAGCGCATGACCCTCTCCCTGAGGTCCCTGACCCGACGACTGGACATGGCTGGATGGAAGATGATGGTATGCTCGTGCCAGTGTGGACGGAGGAAGAAGAGGAGCTCGTACTTCCCCAGACAGTTATCGAAGACCTAGTCAGAGACATTCAGGACCAAGAGAATGATGAAATGGATGTTGACTTTGAACCGGTTCTACAAGATGAACTGGAGGATTCACTTGACTCAGACTCTGATGCAGAGTGACTGAAAACGCCAAGAAAGCCTAACTCATTTTGTGTTGAAGGGTCACAAAATAATACAATTACAGTCTAAAACACTTAAAATAAGTGCAATTGTGATTTGAATTCAAATATATAATCTCACAATGATAGAAATTAAAAATCAGAACAAAGCAAGAACTGTTTCCGCAATTTCTCGAAATTGTCCAATTTAGGGGGTAGGGGAGAACAAATCTGATCTCACAGTAAACAAAACTTACTAAACTGACTTCAAATATGGTTGTCAGGTAGCCTAAGACATTGTACTTGCAAACTAGACCAATTAAAACATTAACATAGTTCATAGTTTTTAGTCGAGTGGAAATCTTACAGAAGAGATGCTGCAAAAACCGATACTTCCAATTGCTAGCATGGCCCTATTCCCAAGTAATTACATACTGGACACTACTTAAGACATTTATCAAACAGAATGTCCATCTGGTAAACTATTTCTGAGAAAAAAAATCAAAGGTTTAGAGAAATAAAACCACTGCTTCCAAGGTTATACATGTATTGCTGTTTATTATGAAAGTTGGCAGGTTAGTGTTACATACAGGCCGAAAACCAATAGTGAGACCCAACTTTTTCATGGAAACATTTTTTTATTTTGATCAGGAGACTCTAAGGAACATTTTCAGCTATGTTTCGTTAAGTGTGAAGGGGGGTGCACGGTAACCCCCCTGGCCTTGGAGACTACTGCTGTCTGTCATCCGGACTTGGATGACTCGGCTCAAGGGAGAGAAATCCTGTCATCCGCTACTGGATGACTCGGCTGGTAAAGGTTAAAAGATGTAAATGAAATTTTTTAAATTAATATATGAGTCATGACTGATAAAATCTTATCAGTGATGTGTTTATGTGGCAGAAAAAGGCCGCAGAAAACATCAATGCCAGATTGGCACTGGTGATGAAATCTGGCAAGTACTTCCTGGGGTACAAGCAGACTCTGAAGACCCTGAGACAAGGAAAAGCCAAGCTGGTCATCATTGCCAACAACACCCCTCCTCTCAGGTAAATAAATGCTCAGGCTTCAAACACCCAGTTAGGAAGTAAGAAAAATGTGGAAATACACTGTATCATAATTTTCTCATCATAGATCTATATCATTGTAATTTGTTTGTTTTGGGGGGTATTTTTTTCAAATTGGCGTTTTTTCAGTGTAGACCCTAATTGATATGCAAGAAAGATAAACACAATTTTGATGGATTTTTTTTAGTTTGGTAAATGAATTGTTTTGCTTAATTAACTATATTTTGGATGTGTTTTACAGTTTCACAGCAGGACATGCTTTCCATTTGGTCAAAAATGTTTAAAAAAAAAAAAAGATAGATGCAATTTGAAGATGTTTTTAATCATCTTTGAAATTAACTGCTTTACTGTATTTTTTGTTTTGTTGTTATATTGTTTTCGCAAATATGTATGAAATTGATTTTGATGGTGCTAAGGCCCCCCTGCCATTCACTAGAACAGTAATTGAGTAAACAAAGTGGAAGAAAAAAATTTTCTCATGAATTATGCTTACTGGAACTGGAAGCAAATGCAATGTCAGGGTCATTTTGTGCTAGTGGGCATAATGCAGGGTTGGCGCTTACACAGATTCTGTCGATATCTGACAAGTGGGTTTTTTTTTTTTTAATTTGGTACCATGATCATTAGGTGGAAAAAATCTTGAGTGTCAGTGAAATTGCTTTGTAAAATCAGAAAAGATAAAACATGAATAATCAGTTTAGGATGCTTCTCAGGACAAGAGTTGCCACATCAGGCTCAATTGAAAGAGTAGAACAGAACCAGATAATCTTTATGTTGCTTAATTTCTTGAAATTATCTTAAAATGGTTGTAGTTTATCAATACAACCAATAATTCTTTCTCCCTTTCTGTACCTCACTAGTGGGAGGGGGGGGGGGGGGGGGGGATTCAAGCATACTTGGTCCCAGTGCAAGATGATGCCAGCAAAGGAACTGATTAGTGTTTTGTTGATAGTGTCACTAAGGACAGTAGTTATCTGAAATTTACAAGGTCATTTTTCAGCAGTTACAGCCATATCCACTGTTAAGTTTCTTTGGTACCACACCATTTGCAGAAACGCTTCACTTGATAATGTATTTAATTTTCACAGGCTACGCAGTGCTGTCCAGGAAAAATGGAGCCTTCATTTGCTGAAGTAATATTAGTGACTTGCTGGATATATGAAACACAAAAGATGCATCTGTCAAGTTTGTGTTTGAATACAGGCTTTCTTTTTCACGATTCTTTTATACATTTGCCATCTATTGCCACTTTTCACAAGACACAAAAGTTATCACTCTGAGTTCACAACATTTGTCATCTCCTGTGACTTGATTCTGTCTGCTGGCCTGAAAAATTGTCTGAAGGGTAGGTTGCATATTATCAATCGCATTAATAACAAGACTATCGCTGTCAGTTGCAGACCTGTTAAAAGTTTCCTTGGTGGTTGCAACACAGTAGCTGATGCAACCATTTCATTTTTCAACCACATTACTTGTGAGCCAGTTAGGTGTTTGTTTTTTCTTTTCTTTTTTGGAAGTTTGTACTTTTTAATGCAATTCATAACTTTTGCATCCACCATACTTTGAAAATTTTGTTCTCTTCCCTGAATCCCTGTTCCGAGAAACTAGAAGCAAAGAACAACTGCTTTGAATGCATGTATGATGGCTTCGGAGTTGCTGAAGCAATAAAGATGAAGCCAGCATGTCTTTTCATGCTGTTTGCTTTTGTCTTTGAAGTTACAAAGGATGTACCCGAGAAAACGACCTATAATCATCAGGTGCTCATATGATGTGTGATGAAAAGATTCCAAGGTAGAGATACCCTGTGATTTGTGCCTACATTTTCTTTTATTTATTATGAACACAAAGGTGTAATGTGCTGGATGGAAATTGTTCATTAGAGCCAAAAGGAAGAAAAAGTCGCCAAGATCTCTAGATATTCACAAGTGTCTTTACATGCTCAACAGTGCCATGCCTTTAATTTTGTTTCATTTCTAGTAGCCATTCAAGCTGCAGTGTCTAAACTTGATACCATAGGAGAAGAAGAGTTGATAACCTATACAAATGTTTGAAACATAAAAGTCTTAAACTGCTGTATAGAATAGAAATAGAATAATAATAGAATTTGTAATTAAATGTGCATCAAGGAAACCAGTAACCATTTTTTTTAAAAAGGAAGTCAGCTAAAGAATGGATTATCTACTCCTGATACTGGAAATGGACTCGGATAGACAGCAGGAAGATAGAGGAGGGAGAGCGATTCAGATAAATCACTAATTGAATCTGTCGATGCTCTTGCTTTGTACCCAGAGTACAAAGCAAGAGTATCTAGGCTGTGTCGGTGCAAAGAATGAGTTAACATTAAAAGAAAGAAAGAAATGAATGGGTATAACAATTGAGTGTTTGGATTGCAGGAAAAGTGAAATTGAGTACTATGCCATGCTGGCCAAGACAGGTGTGCACCACTACAATGGCAACAACATTGAGCTGGGCACTGCCTGTGGGAAATACTTCAGGGTTTGTACCCTCTCCATAACTGACCCAGGTGAGTACACATTTCGCTGTGCATGTACTGGTAATGGTAATGTTGCTTATAGCCCAGCGGATTGCAGAGGGCCATATCAGGGCTGCCACTGTGTTTAAGTTAACTCGCAAGTCATTAAAACAATAACAAACAAAAAAACTCATTCACACAACTCTTTAAAACTCGCCCTCCAAAAACACACTGGAAATTTTGTTAAAGATCTTTCCTCCATAAAATCTTAGATCAGATGAAAAATGTAATTTCCCTCAGAAATTCAAAGATCACATCAGGTGAGACATCTCTGACATGGTTCGTACGCCCCTTGAAGACCCTTGAAACCCCTTTAAAAAAAACAACTGGGTCAAAAAAGCCCTTGAAAACTGCAGATATCCCTACCATCCCTTAAAATCCCCTTAAAAATGGTTTTCGGACCAAAACTGACCGTAACATTGAAGACGAATCGGAGAACAAACGTGAACAAGACTTAGGACATCGATTTTCGCCTCTCGAATCGTTTTGTGTGTCGTCTGCTTTTCAAGCAAAGGGAAGCAATTCGATAGTTGGTTATCGTTTGCGCATGCGCAGTTCGACTTGCGACAAAGAGCGCCATGCTTCCTCATCTTCGGTGAATTCCAACACTGTTGCGTCTGCCATCATGCCTAAGGAAATTGCGCATTTGATCCGTTGTGTTACAGAAGGAAGAATATCGAAGCTGGATCACTGAATGCAGAGACAACAAACATGCGTTTTTCCGTAAAGTGTGCAAAAAGACCATTGATGTTCGGGCAATGGGCGAATCGGCGGTTGCAAGTCACGGAAAGAGGAAGAAATATGTGGAATTGGAAAAAGCGAGTAGGCTGGTAGTTAATCTTACGGACTTCGTTTGGCAATCATCAAATTCATCAACATCAGGTCAGACCCTTTCCTCAGTAAGAATCGTCAGCCAATTCACAATAACAGCAAATGGGACAGATGTGTTGAAAGCTAAAGTGTTGTGGACGATTCATGCCATCAACAATCATCACAGTTTCCGATCTGCTGAAGACAACACGAAACTGTTTGCAGCAATGTTTCCATATTACTCGGATTGCGACGAACTATCGGTGTGGGGAAACCAAAAATAGATATCTTGCAACTTTTGGCATTGCTCCTTTTTCTGTCAGAACTGAAAAAAGAGTGAAATAACAGACTGAATCTTTAAATCAATCGTCACGTCGTCTCCATAGACTTTAAGTGATTCGTGTGTGCGCATTTGTAAAAAAAAAATAATCCTACTTTATTGTTTAAAAGACAGCATTCATACCACCCCCTAACTTGCCTACAAGCTAGCCTACACACACACACACACACACACACACACACACACACACACACACACACACAGACACACAGACACACACACAGAGACAGGCACACACAAACACAGACATACACACGCACACGCACACACACACACACACACAGAGACGCGCGCACACACACACAGAGACACAGAGAGAGAGAGACACGCACACACACAGACAGAGAGACGGAGAGAGAGAGACACACACACACAAAGAGAGAGAGAGAGACACACACACAGACAGAGACACACACACACACACAGACACACACACACACACACACACAGAAAGATACACACACTCACACAGACACACACACACACACACACATAAACAGACACACATACACAGACACGCACACGCACACGCACACACACACACACACACACCAAACCAAACAAAAAAAACAGTTGAGTGTGGAGCTGCAGGAAGGCTACCCATGTTCACCTTTTCAAGAGGGATTACCCCGCTCCCTATCCTGCCCCAGAACAAGCATTAGGCTAGTCCAGGCCCGCCAACCATTCACACACACTTCCACACGACAACACATACAGTGGCTGTATTTTAAAAGTAAAGTTTGCTGAGCTCCCTCCTGAAATGTGCCAGACAGGGGCCTCGGCTGCAGCTGCCGGTAGCGAATTAATGAATATGTCATGCTTTTTGATGAGTCATTGAATGACTTGAAACAGGAGCATCTGGACATCCCATGTCAGATACTGGTCCGGAAAGCAGATTGAAAGTTTTCTTTTTCTGATTTCTCAATTTCTGTGTAAAGACTTCATTTTTTATTTTTTGTATATGATATTGAGCGTGGAAAAGACTACAGAAGTGTAATCACCTTATCATGGCTGGATTACATGTGTAAGGTAATTATTCACTCTTTTTTTTCCAACTGTACGGCTAAATTTGCCTCTTAAAAATTAAAATATCCCCTTTAGAAACCCTTGAAAAACCCTTGAATTATTTTCCTGTGAGGAAGTGGGAACCCTGTCTGAACAAGGTTTTCATGGTCTGCTGTAAAGTGTTTATGTCCCACATCATGCAAGTCCCAACACTCTAAAGGGTATGTTTTACTGTGAGTGGCACATGAAATGGAATGCCCCACAGATCTTCCACACCCACGGCTGTTCAGAGCAAGCTACTTGGTTTTGAGAGGCAGGGGAGTTTACAGCTCGCCCACAGCTGCAGAGGCCAAGCCGTGAATGCAGGTCAGGGAAAGGGGTGTTTTCTGCAGGCCGCTCCCCACCAGCCAGCTAACCGCGCTGTACTCGGCCAACTGAATGTCATCTATGCATAGCTTGTCTGGTAACAATGTGTTCAGCATTGCTGAGCGGCCATTACAGGTGGGGCTGCTAGTTTGATAATTAGTGGTTGTCATGAAAAATGTAATGTATCTATGCTCTTGAGATGACTGAATAGGCGAATTCCCAACAATTCTTTTAATACCAAACTCGACTAGGTTTATTTTCCTGTAGATGTGGCCCTTTGCGGTCGGCTGGGCTATAAGTAGGTATTCCAAGGTGATTTTTAAACAGCCTAGAGTTGTTTAAAAGTAGTTTCATTTAAAAGAGCTCAATTTTCTGAACATATTGATATAAAACTTATGTTCTTCTGATAATATTTGACGAAGTTATGATTTTTTAAAGAAATTTTGGACTTAGAAAATTTTGCGAAAGTGGCAATTCGCTTCGGACCCCAACTTTGAGGTACCATAAATCCATTTCTATGTTCTCAAATGAGCCCAAATTGTTCCTGGCTACTCTCATGCACTTATAGATAATGCCCAATTTTTTCCTTCTGTCTTCTCTGAATAAATAGTCGACAGTGTAATCCTGAAGTTGGTTAAATATGCAATTTGCGCAAAAGGGTCACTTTTTACGTAAATTACGGTTGTCTTTACATGTTCATTAATTTGTATCTGTATGTTGTACAGTGTTGTTTTTATACCAAAATGATTTTAAAAAGCTTATAAAACACATATATCACACATTTTGCGAGAGATTTCATACATAATTTTAATTATGCAACAATAAAATATGATCTTATTAAAGAAGAGAAAGTATACATTTTACAGCTTTTCGGCCATCAAAAATATATTTTAACAGTTTTCAGTCCCAATAATATAGTGCACAGTCATTAAAAGTATATAATAATGTATGGTTTCCATGAAGCAGTTGAACTTCTCTGGATCTTTTGATTTTTTCCGACAGATAGTTTTGTAGTCAGATATAATTTTTGTGACTGTCTTTCTGTCCCATTGCTGTCTTGTTCAGTCTTTGCAGCCAGTCAACAACAAAGCTTGAACTCCACCCCTCTTTGTTCCTCAAAGTTTATAAAGCGACAGCAACAGCATTTGTCACTTTGGTGTCACATGGAATCTTCAAAAGCTCAGCCTTTTTCAGAGTTTTCCAATTGATGCCAACTGAAGACAGAGCATCATCAATATTATCCAAATCAACATCTTCATTTAGCATTGCTGAAAGTTCTTTAGCTGGCAACTTCTCAGCCTTGAGTGTACAGTGCTGGATCACCCCTTTCAACCTGTTAATCGGGAAGCTGGTGTCGGGGGGGGGGGGGGGGGGGGGGGGAGCTGAAGAAACCATTCTGCCACAGTGTCAAAAGTTACAGACTTCTCATTTTCAATTCGAAGTCTGTCAAGCTCAGTAACAGTCTGTGCTGCTGGATATGTTTGGGGGGGGGGGGGGGTCTTCTTCCTTTACCAAACACCAAGAAGCAGCACTTCAGTTCTTTGTACTGGTCGTCCTCTGCAACACCACACACACACACACACACATACACACACAGCACACCACACACAAAGTACACACACACACACATTACACTCACACATGCGCACACCAGATACAGCACATACACAGAGCACACACACACACACCACACGCATGCATGCATGTGCACAGTACCCCCTCCCCCTTCCACACACACGCACGCACACACATGCATACACACATGTGTAACCATTGTGTTTACTAACAAGATGGAGGTAAGTATAATTAATGAATTATGTTGCAATTTTAATGGGTAAAATTACTAAATACCATGAACAACAGAAAATATGTCAGGGACATAAGAATGAGAAGAAAACCATGAGCTTGGGCAATTCTTACTACATTAAAATAAATCACTGTTTGCAAATTTATTTTTGTAAACAAACTGAAATCAGCAGCAAACTATTTTGTGTGTGTGTGTGTGTGCCAAGGTCTTTGTATTCTTGTGATGTTTACAGTGTGAGATGAACCTCATTGTGTGTGTGTGTGTGTATACATGCATGCACGCGCGCAAGAGAATCTACAGAGTTTGTAAAAGCAATGCATTCAGTGACTCCGTCGCGGCTGCGATCATCGCGGCCAAGTGTTTGAGCAGACGACACGTTCTGTTCAGGACCCTAACTTGGTCCAAGTCACGTGACCTTTTCATAAGAAATACTGAAGAACTACAATGTAAATCATATTTTTATGACACAGGTTTTTCAAATTGATGTATCGATTACTTGATTACAATGTTAAAATCCTTCCACGTAGCTGAAGATAAATAAAGTCGATCGTGAAGTTGAAGTGTCGATTCAAAAAAAGGCTCTCTCAGTTCACGTTTTTAAAAAAGATTTTTAATACAACGCGCTCTAAGTACACAAAATATAACTTATAGAATTTAGTAAATATATCGACTTACCTTTCTGTGTTGTTTCTAGCGCCAGATGTTGGAAAATTTGGTGTGAAAATAGTTTTGGATTTGTAAGCGATGACACAGATACGTCTGACTCGTCGCCATTGTTGACATGCTTCAAGTCTTCCAATAGTGATATGCGGGGAACCGCCGGGGGAGCGCGGCGCACTGTTTCGTATTTGTTTGACCCATTTATTGGAAAGTGTGGAATATGAGCTTTAATTTGATATATTTTTGAACAGATTTCGTTCATATTTACGGATTTTAGAGTAATTTGAAGTTTTAAAACATAATTTTAGGGAACTTAACTAAATTTTTTCTGTACCTTACTGCATACGAAAATGAAGCTTGAAGTCTCCTCTACAACTCTGTATAAGTTTAATTGAGCTATTTGTGCACGCCGCGCTCCCTCGTCGGGGAAAGAAGGTGGGTGTAAAAACTTGTGTAAAAACTTATGGCGAAGAAGTACTTCTTTACAAGGTTGATAATAAACTTATGTTCTTTTAAATGATAAAACCTATCCAAAACGAAAGAAAAAGACTGGTAAATTGATTGGTGTTATTTTTATTGTCTAAATCGGCCATTTTTATGTGGTTTGCACAAGTTGAAAACACGGAAAATTTCGCTCCTGCAGCGCTGTTCGCCAGGCAAGGGGCCTGCATTGGAATACCTACTATAAGCAACATTATCTTATCTTATCCTGTAGATAATGTGGATACGGCATGATAGCTTGTACACAAGTGGTCAGGCCATATTCAAACAATGACAACGTGCACACAATTGTGCAAAAATGACATCACTTTCTGGGAATTTAATTTTCCCTAGTTAATAGTACACAAGTGTGATACATGCCTCTGCTTGGACTACACAACAAAAAATGTTGGGTCAGAAATGTGTAAGCCTTGTTTGTTCGGCCCTTTCACTGTCTTGCACGGGACGGAAAAATAAAGCTGTGCTTTTAAAAGATAAGAATAGGTGTAAAAGAAGTGGCCTGTATGCAAACGGCACAAAACAGTTTCTTTACAGCGCCTTGGGAACATGGTAAAAATCTTTCAGATTTGGACGAATTTTAAATAGTTTTATTATCCGTCTGCAAGTCCATTCCTCTTAATTTAACAATAACAGATCTTTGACATAGGCCTGGGTTTCGCGTTTCAAATCAGTGTGAGGGATAGACAATCTGCTCAATATTTTCTCTGTGGCTCTCTTAGCAAGTTCATCAACCATTTCGTTGCCTCGGCCAAGTTCATCAACCATTTCGTTGCCTCGAATGCCCACATGGCTGGGAACCTAAGCAAAAAGTATGTTATATCCTAATCCATCTGATTTCAGAGCGATGTATAGTTCACATGACTTCAGCAGTTGATGGTGTTTGAGGTTATGGCTGGCAATGGCCTCCAGTGCAGAAAGGGAGTCTGCCAAAACGAGGAACTTTTTATGTTTGGATTAAGAAACCATTTCAAGAGCCAAGACCAAGGCTGTCAACTCGGCAGTGTAGTTGGAGCTGTCAGTGGGAATGTGTCTTAGAACATATCTGAGAAGGACTGTTGCATATTACACAGCAGAGGCAACCACCTCCGCAGATGTGGAACTGTCGGTGAAATTTCTTGTGAAGAATGGAAACTTGGAACATAGTTCGGCAAAAAAAGTACTTGTACGTCAAATAGCTAGTGGAATCTTTACTGTAGAAGGCTAACTCAAACCGGATCTCTGGAGTAAAAGTCCATTGTGGGTCATCAGGAAACTTGGAAAAATCACACACCCCTCCTAGGTCTGCATTGTTCAAATGGGGGAAAGAAAAAAATTCCCATGGTTGGATGGAACTGGGGCGGTCATCGAATTTCTTTTGAAACTTGGGGTCAAAAACACAGTCATATGCAGGGTTTGGGGGTTCAGAGGATAGATTCAAACAGTAGTTCAAGCTAAGTTTCAGCCGACGATTCGAGAGATAGTTCTCTTGCCTCAGCGTGTCTATAAAGAGGGGTGGTGCGGAGTGCTCCCAGAGTTTAAGCCCTTGATGGTAGATGCTGACCTGTGCACTTTACGGTTTTGCATATAATCTCAGTAATTCAATACAGATATACGATTGTATGTTTGAAAACCGAATTGTACGAATTTTTGATGACCGAGCTCACGAAATGCACTAAACACATAATCCGGCCGAGTCCAAGAGTCTGATCCAACTTTCAGATAGTTCCCATTGCGCATGCACACTTCCTGTCTCTATGAATGCGTATCAACATGGCTTCTCGTTCAGCTTCAACTGGCGCCCATGAAACAGACAACAAAAATTCAGATTTCATTGGTGGAGCTGTGGTCAAAATGAAAATAAATATGAACAGAAGTACAAACCAGCGTATCGTGCAATTTTCAAGTTCATCACTGTGTCTAAGAAAGGCGATACGTTCGCACATGGCACCATGGGGCTGGAATAGCTCAGTTGGTTGAGGCGCCGGACTCGTGATCTGTGGTTTCGAATTTCAGTACAGGGGGATTTTTCTCTCGGAGTTAATATTGGTTCTGACTCATTCCCGTACAGTCCTTCGAATGAGACTATAAACTGAGGTTCCGTGTGTGAACACACGCACAGATCTTGCACATAGGTAAAATCCCATCACCAACTTTCGGAAGAGAAGGCAGTTTGGCCGTTGGTGTGGATGGACACATTACACATAGCATGCACCTTCCCAAAGTTGGAGTATGACTGCCTTAACCCTTCACTGCCACAGTATAATAGCACATTTGAAAATCTGTCTGCCGTGGTAAAATTGAGCTTTTTTGGGTAGATTCAATGAAATGGTTACTGCTCACTTATTTCTTTACAGTCTCTTTGATTGTTTGCATGTTTTCTTGTTATGCATTTGTCTACAATGTTCTATCAAAATGGCTTATGTTGATATTTGTATAGCAGAAATTGACATAATTATAAAAATTTTACCAAAAATAACAGTTTTCGAGTGTACACAAACACACTGCGCCAAACAGTATGAGTCAAAACACTGAAAAAGTGGTCTTACTACTTATTGAAATATCAGCACTAACACATGAAAGTCATATAAATCCCAAGGAATGTTGTTCTTGATGATAATCTGCTCATAATTGGGGGTACTATTTTTTAGGTAAAAGGGGCATAATCATGCTTTTCGCGGTATGTTTACTAACATGTACATTACTCATTTATTTGTTGTTAGATTTTTTGTGGGTTACTTACTTATACCTTGTCTACAATTTCACATCATTCAATATTGGTTTTGTTTGTTATGATGATGGTTCACACCAATAACATGTGATTAAAACAGTTTTTGTTTTGTTTTCAATGTGAGAGTTTTAGAATAATTGAGCATATATAAACCCACTAAACACAACAAAAATACCTTTTGGTGTTAGCTCAACAACATTACAAACACCTGGGATTCTATTGTTAAATGTTTCTCTGTGTAACAATCTGTCTGTTACTGGGGGTACCCCAATTCTACTAGAAAGGGGCATAATTTTACTATTTGGGGTAGGCTCAGTACCTCAATCACTGCTTATGTATTTCTTTACATATGACTTAGATTTTATGGCTTCTCTTTCCTTATCTACAACTTTGATGCTATATAACAATAATGTAGTTTTGTGAGCCATTGGGGGATGGACAGGGATACATATTGGTGGTTTTACAAAAAAGAAGTTTTCAGGTACACATAAACAAATTGCACATATAAAATCAGTGTAAACAATGAAAAAGTGATGTGACTAATTGTTCAACATCAGCACTAACACATGACGGTCATATAAATCCCAAGGAATGTTGTTCTTGATGACAATCTGCTCATAATTGGGGGTACTATTTGTTGGGTAAGAAGGGGCATAATCATGCTTTTCACGGTACGTTCACTAACATGTACATTATTCACCATTTGTTGAGTTATTTGTTACATTTTTTTGTGGATTACTTATACCCTTGTCTACAATTTCACATCATTCTATATTGGTTTTGTTTGTTATGATGATGGTTCACACTAATAACATGTGATAAAACACACACACACACACACACACACACACACACACACACACCCACACACACACACACACAACACACGCATACACACAAACGCTTCCACACACACACACACACACACACACACACACACACACACACACACACACACACACAGTAAGCAGACCACAGTTGAGCACACACACACACACACACACACACACATACATTACACATATGCACAAACACACATTACACATATGCACAAACAGACACTAACAGTAACAGTACACACACACATGATGTAAAAACACCACAATGATACAAAACGGAAGCATACACCCACGCAGTTTTTTTTGTTTTGTATCATTGTGGTGTTTTACTTTCATGGTGTGTGTATGTTAGTGTCTGTGATAGTGAAATGTGTGTTTGTGCTTTCAGAAAAAAAATAAGCTTAGGTGCGTGCGCGGCACACACACCACACCACAAAACCAACACCACACCACACAAACACCACACACACCACACAAACAAGTCCCACCTATCCATACAGTCATTATTTGCCTAATTATGGGGTTTCGTGGAAATGGGGCAAAGAAGAAAAAATACAGAAATTGAATAGTCAAGGAATAAAGAATCATGTATTTTAAAAAAAGAAAAAACAAAAAAAAATAGAGCTACTTGCCTGAAACCAGTTTCTGGTCATGAAGGAAACTGAGACGGGAAACTTTGTACAGCTGAAATTGGCCCACGTTGACTTGCAGCCGTTTTTCCCAGTCAAAACACAGAAGGGTTAAAGGGTGTGCATTTTTTCTTGCTTTCTTTGTCAGCTGTTGCTGACCCACCCCCTGCCACGCCCCCCCGCCCTTCCACGGGACCTTTTACCTCGCTTGAGCCGTACCCGTCCACCCCCCCATTTATCAAGAAAAGGGGGGGTGCAGTGTCGTTCCACACGCGTTCGGAATTTCCGTTCGTCGCCCCCGTAAGGCTCTTTCTTTATGCTGTTTGTGTAAGAACAGGGGAGCCCGTCTCACCCGCATGTATTCCGATAAAAATGGTAGTGCGGGTTCCCATCCCCTCCCCATCGCAGTATCGGGATCTCAAAGGTCTTCATCTATTTGATATTTAGAAGTAATTAAATATCAAGGGCAGTGTGACGCTTGAAAATGGGACGCGTCGACGAAGTGCTAGGTTGAGCTGCCATCTTGAGTATGCTTATCAGCTGTGACCTCTCAGCTCGCAATTTGCATAACAATTAACATGTCAGCTGGCTGCTTGCGAGAAGGGAAAGGCGCTGTTCCTTGACACCAGTAGAAGAGGTGAGAACATTTTAGAGGGTCATCTCCCAAGTAGATTTTTCTGTTACGAAGTTACGACGAGACACTCTCGTTCGGGGCATAGCAATTTTCTGTTTTCTGCGGCTTTCTGAACGAGCGTTACTCATTCCAGGCAGGGAACGGGTTAATGGCAGGATGAAGAACGGTCATACACATGCAAGTGTCAGAATCTTCAACTCGATGAAGGTGGACACTCGACAAAAGAAGGATGTGTAACTGTGAAATCTCGATTGCTCACAGTGGTCGTTTTGGCATTCAGCGGCACATCAGTTAATGTTCTTAATTTTCTGAGCAAAGGCTTTTGTCCATCAGAGGATACTGGCAAGAAACTCAGATTAGTTTGACAATCATTGATTGTTGATGAAGCCATTGAACCCTTTCACTGCCAGACATTCTATTTTGCATATATCCCCATCGCCAGCCATTTTTCCAAAAAAGCTCTTATTTTATACCAGCATATGTGAAATGCGGATATCTCTGGAACTAAACAACCAATTCTCATGCTATTTTTTTGTAAAATGGAGGAGATACACTGTACTTTTATTATATCATAACATGTTAGTAATGGTAAGTCAACATTTCAAATTTTTAGTACTTTCAAGTGCAAAAAAAAAAAAGCAAAAAAAAAAAAAATGTTCCTTCTAAACGTAAAAAAAAATGGAGAAAGAATGCCAACAAACTCAACAAGGGAGGAAAAATACTCCACTCACAATTGAAGACCAGAAAGTATGATATTTCCAACAGAAAAGTGGAAGAAACAGCCACAAATACAACTACTCCAATAGCAGGGAACACACACACACCACACACACACACACACACACACATGCTTATGCCTAACTGGTACACATGTAAGAAAGAAAAAGGGAACACACACACACACATATACACACGTCTCTTTCACTATCAACAGTAATATGTTTTTATGAACACAAAGTCATTCATGTGCCTGTTGGTCTCTGAACCTTTGAGAGCCCTTCAGCTATTCATAAAACCCACCCAACACGTCTCTGTGGCTCGCCTCTCACATGTCAGTCGGCCAACCCCCTTCAACCTCAACCAGCAAGTGTCGGCCCACAGTGTGTGAAGTTCACTGCCTAAAGTCTTAGCTGGCCCCTCACATAACCGTCAGTCAGTGAACAGTCAGTCGGTGCTGGCTGGCTCAACAAAAAAACTGGGGTACAGTGGTAGTAAGTGGGCGTCTAGTCTTACCTCTCGTCAGCACGCCTCCTCTCCAACTATTTGGCCATGGTCCAACACTTCACGTTGCAATAATTCGGTCAAGCCCTCACTATCGTTGTTTCCTTGTAACTATCTGGGTCTTCTTCATCTGTATTATGAACAACTGACCATCTATTCAATATTCCCAGCACTTGATGTGTGGTAATTGTACGGCATAGTCGAGTACGTGAAGTGCTTGGTGGTGACGTCATAGTGAATGGAAAAAACAATCGGAATAAAGTCGATAAAACACTGAACTGAATAGTGTTCTGACAAAGCAAACAGCTGTGAGCATGGGCCAGACCGTCCCCCAACTATGACGTTTATTGCTGGCTTTTTATGTCATGAACTTGGATCGTGAGAGTATCGGGAGTTAGGTTACCGTAAAACCCTACTTTTGTCGCCAAATGGCGACGTCGGCGCTCTGCCCTGTCATCGCCAAAAGGCGCCTATGGCAGTGAAAGGGTTAAATCCGTGGAAGAGAATAGGAGAGGAAGGATGATGCCACGTGGAGCCATCGATACATTGTGTGCTTATCATGAAGTACATGTATACGAAGAAGTTATCAATCTTCACTTGAGCACTTGGGTCTGTGAATGCCTTCTCCCATTGCCTGACTGATTTTAGGTTTTAAAATATGATTTTTCCCTCTGTGTGCATTGTTACCCCCCCCCCCCCCCCCCCCCCCCCCCCCCCACCACCCACCCTTATGCATTCATGCAAATCTGTACAGGAGTGAATACAAGTTCAGTGGTGGAAGGAGGGGTACTAATGGCTAATGTTTTCACCGAGTAGGCTTTTATGGTCACCATTTTTCTGTGTAAATTTCTCTTAGTAAATTTTGTTTACTGTGTGTGTGTATTCTTTTGCTCTTAGATGTTGAAAATGGGTGAATTGTTTGTTCTGACAATGAAGTAGAGGTGAAAGGAACAGTTACTAAAACCTAATTTTCCCAGTATTGTTTGTCATACATGTTTGCTTGCATAGGTGACTAAACGCTTCTGATGAGAGAATTATGTGTTAGACGGACTGCCCTCGCAGATAATCACATGTGCAGCTTTTGTCCACAATAAGTGGAATCAATTGACTGCTTCATTCGGAGTTGAGAAAAAAAGAAGTGAGGCAGGCGAACAAAACCTAGCAATAAGAAACGGCAAGATTGTGGTTCTGACAAAGGGGGGCTGGTAAAGCGACAACGAACAGGTGGAGGCCAGAGTCTGCCACAGACCCCAAACCAAGACAGAACTGACTAAAGAATACAAACATGTAAATAGTGTAAATAGTAGACAGAAAAAGGAGATTTTTCAGGGAAAGGAAGAAGGGGTTACAGTTTTATACTCTAATATTGATGGTTTACTGAATAAAAAGATGAGTTCTTTACAAGAATAGAAGAGATCAAGCCCAGTGTTATAGCACTGATGGAAATAAAACCGAAGCACCAAATGTTTTGAATGAATCGGAGTTTGCATCCCTAATTATGACATGTTTGTAAACAAAACCAGTTAAGAGGTGAAAGCATTATATGTCGAGAAGTCAATGAATGCGCGAGAGTGTGAGGAAATAAATGTGTGTGATTTCAGGAAAGTGTGTGGTGCTCAGTCGAAAGTGTCCAAGATGGTAAAATTTTGTTTGGAAGTATTAAATTTTACGAAGCCCAAACACTAGCAGTGCAGAAATGATCTGAAATTATTTCAATCTGATATCAGGGCTTAAAACGTTCCGCGTCTGGGCGGAATTCCGCGATTTCGGTTTGTCAAAAAAAAAAAAAAAAAAAAAAACCCGACAGGAGCAAGGTATCCGTGATCGGCTTGCAAGCGTTCATAGCAACTGCGCGCAAGTTATGGCCCCCTGATTATTTTGGAAGAAGTTTCCGGTCGGACTTCCAGAAAAAACAAAATGGCGGAGCGGCAGTCATTGTTCATGCGGGTCGATCTTTTGACGAATCTGCAATTAAAAACAAGTGGAAATGGGAGTGGACGCTTCAGAAAGTTGACGAAGAAGTCATTGGAGACTTTCTTCGCAAATTATTGCACCAGGTTTAGCTTGGTGCAAACTGTGCTTAAGGGAAGTGTTACGGTGGTCGCGGGAAGAAAGCTCTTGATCACATTCGTTCAGCGAAGTACGTGTCAAACGTCAAGGCGCTGAGTGGAATACAAGAAAGGTCACTGAAGACACTTTAGCAGCAGTAAAACGTGCCAGGATAGAACATTGCAATCCTGTGGGGAAAAAAGAGGGTGATATAGAAAATGTGGAGAGTGCAAGCCAGGCGAGAGGCAGCAAGGAAAAAGGGTTTCAATAATCAAGTCAAGTTGTGGAAGAGGTGGATGAGAATGAAATAAAATTGTAGAGTGTGAAAGCCAGACAGGAGAAAGCAAGGAAACAGCGACAAAGATAGGGTTGAAATTCAAGTAAGCAAGAAGGTGGATGGCAAAGACAGTGCAGACAATACAAGCAGCAAGAAGAAACAGAGTTCCTTGCTATGTTTCTTTAATGCCTCCACCACCCAAACACCCAAATGACAAAGCTGTGTGTGTGTGTGTGTGTGTGTGTGTGTCTCCTTGTGAAATCTGTATTTCAGTGTTTATTATAATTTTGGAACTTCAAAATTTGACTTTCAGTATGTGCGATTCCACAAGTTTCTCATTTATCAAGATTTGGATATTGTGACTTTCAAAATTTGCTGATTCCGCAAGTTGATCTCTGTTATATGAGACTGAACTTTAAAGTGTTTGATGCAGTTACTGACTTTGTGTGCACCAACTTCAAACTTGATATTGTGTGATCATTTAAACCTGAAAAGTGAAACTTATTGAGCAACCCCAGAAGTGAGATTTCATCCAACGACTATAGTTGAACACCTGTAAAACACTCAAGTTAAGGGGGAGTGTTCATTTTATTATGTGTTTAACCCCTTCTCCCTTGTCCCAATATGTCTTACTGTAATAATTATGTGTTTACAGCAATTTTTATGCACTAAATAACCTGGAAATTATGTCCAGGAAGCGCGAAATGGCATAGATTTACACTCGGTTTTTAAAACAATTTTCCCGGGGGAGCATGCCCCGGACCCCCCTAGTTTCAGTGGTTTTTTCCTCCTCCTGTTTTAAGCCTGGATATGGTATCGAAGTATCAGGGCTTAAAACGTTCCGCGTCTGGGCGGAATTCCGCGATTTCGGTTTGTCAAAAAAAAAAAAAAAAAAAAACCCGACAGGAGAAGGTATCCGTAATCGGCTTGCAAGCGTTCATAGCAACTGCGCGCAAGTTATGGCCCTGATTATTCTTGGAAGCAGTTTCGGTCGGACTTCCGGAAAAAAAAAATGGCGGAGTCATTGTTCATGCGGGTCGATCTTTTGACGAATCTGCAATTAAAAACAAGTGGAAATGGGAGTGGACGCTTCAGAAAAGTTGAAGAAGTCATTGGAGACTTTCTTCGCAAAGTTATTGCACCAGGTTTAGCTTGGTGCAAACTGTGCTTTAGGGAAGTGTTACGGTGGTCGCGGGAAGAAAGCTCTTGATCACATTCGTTCAGCGAAGCACGTGTCAAACGTCAAGGCGCTGAGTGGAACTACAAGAAAGGTCTCACTGAAGACACTTTAGCAGCAGTAAAACGTGCCAGGATAGAACATTGCAATCCTGTGGGGGAAAAAGAGGGTAATATAGAAAATGTGGAGAGTGCAAGCCAGGCGGGAGGTAGCAAGGAAAAAGATTAGGGTTCAAACTAATCAAAGTCAAGTTGTCAGCTGTGTTCATTTTTTAATAAGACACTTGAAATGGTGTATTACCTGAAGACTGGAAAACGGCAGAGGTGACAGCGATTTTTAAGAAAGGTACAAAATGTGAACCGAGCAACTACAGACCTGTAAGTCTTACTTGTATCTTATGCAAGGTTTTAGAAAGTATTTGGTCTCTTATTTTACAGATAATAATTTATATTCTAAATGTCAGCATGGTTTCCGAAAAAAACAATCATGTGTCACACAGCTGTTAGAGGTTATGGAGGATATATAACAACAATGCTAGATGGCAGACAAGGAATTGATATCATATACATGGATTTTAGAAAAGCTTTTGGTACGGTTCCGCATAAGAGACTCCTTATAAAGCTAGCAGCATACGGTATTGGTGGCACCTTATCAAAATGGATCAAAAACTTTCTGAGTGATAGAACTCAACAAGTCAGAGTAGGGGCAGCCAAATCAAAGAAATGTAATGTACTTAGCGGTATCCCTCAAGGAAGTATACGGGACGGTTCTTTCACTATTTTTATAAATGATCTACCAGATAACCTTGTCAGTCCATGTAAAATATTCACAGCTGATACTAAGATTTACAATTGTGCATCAAAGAGTACTTGTATTCAAAACGATATCTACAAACTGTAAGAGTGGTCTGGTCGTGGAATCTGTATTTCAACATGACCAAGTGTGGTGTTATTGCACGTCAGGAATAATAATCAAAATAATGAATATAAAATGATAGAGAATGATGTTTATCGCCAAGTAGGGCTCTTAGTGAAGAAAAGACTTGGGTGTTACCTTCGATAGCAGGTTGTCATTTGACCCTCACTTACAGAGAGTGGTAAATAAAGCTAAACCAGATGTTAGGTATCATAAAAAGTTTTACTTATTTAGATAAAGATACTTTTTTGAAATTATACAAACCTTTTGTCAGGCCACATTTGGAGTATGCTATTGCTAATGTGATTTGGAGCCCTTTTTTTAAAGCGTCAATCAATAAATGTTAGGAAAAGTTCAAAGACGAGCTACCAGATTGCTGAAGCATTGCAAAAACTTATATAATGAAAGATTGAAATATTTGAATCTGCACTCGCTGAGGGGAAGAAGGATCAGAGGTGACCTAATTCAAGTTTAAGATCTTTAATGGCTATGATGATATGACATTGAGACATTCTTTTCTGTTGCACAAACTTCGAGTACTAGAAACTCTGAAGGAAAGATTTTTATAAAGCACTGTAACACTAATCAACGTAAATTTTCATTTTCTTATAGAGTTGCTAACCACTGGAATGAAATACCTACTACCATTAAATTTGCACCTGATATTAATACTTTCAAGAATTTTCTAGATAATGATTCAAAATTTAGAGAATTGTTTCATGACTATGATGGATGCAATGAAGATATTAATTGTAGCATGCCATAATGATATGACCCAAAAAGTGAAGAAATTTAGAGGGGACACATGATAGACCGCGAGGTCTAGGCTAATGAAGCCAGTCCCTACTACTACTGCTTGTTTGCCCACAGGCCATGAACCTATTGTGTGGTTTCTGGCTTTTTAATTAGATATTATCACTTTTGAAATTAGGTCAACAGCGAGCGTGCAGGTAGGAGTCAAAACCAACTGGAGAGTTAAGTGCCTTCAATATGCACAATGAAACTCCCAACTGATGAAAGATACTATTTTTGTCCCCACTACTTCTTTGGCTGTGACACATTGGGATTAGCTGAGCATCCAGGATCATCACAGGCACTGGTTTATTTTTCTTGTCCACACCTGTAATTAAATAGGTTTGCCTTTTCTTTACATCATTCTCTGTTGTCAGAAGGATTTGATTGTGTTTCAGGCGATTCTGACATCATCAGGAGTATGCCACCGGTGATCAACAACCTTCTTCCTAAAGCTAATGGAGAAGATAAACCAAATGTGCGATCTAATAAAATCATGTCGTAAAGAGCGAGATGTGAGAGCATTTTTGTTTGTTCTGAAATGGAATGGAAAGAGTGGAACTGGATGAGTGTTTGAAAAGAGAGACTCAAAAGAATTCTTTTCATTCACACCTGTGTCCGACATCTGCGTCCAACAATCAGGTTAGTTATGTTGTTACCTATGTCCATTCCTTCGTTTAAGTTCTAGAGATGGGTGTAGAGATGGAAATGGTTTGTCAGTATGTTTATTCTATGTTAAACGTGTACATCGCACATAACATGCATATCCAGGCCCTTCGCCTCCATGACTAATGGATTGAGCCCAACAATGAAGGCGTTAAAATTTCCTGTGGAGTGTCCAGAATCTGTTTCTAAAGATGTCCCCTTTCTGGATATATTTCGAGGACGAACCTCCATCATACGAAGCTCTCCAAAGTGCTCCTCTATGGTTTCTCTCATCATTGGTTATAATTTCCATTTGAACTGATTTGTGAACGGAACATTTGTGTCAAAAGACCTTGTTGGACAGCAAAAGCTGAAGGTTCATGAGGGTGTGTATATGCAGCATGGGAAATGGAGACATTTCAGTGATAGTAGATTACATATATTACATGCTGTTTTTCCATGCAGCATCCACACCACAGAAAACATCCAGATAAGTATTTCAAAAATCCATGTAATTTCTTTCTCATAAATGTGCACACATGCAGTTCGAAAGTCATGTTATTTCTTCCTCATAAATATGCACACATGCAGGACAAAATAATAGTTGATACTGCTAACAGGTCTATAGGAAAAGCTGGCAGTAGTTACTAAGGCCTCAGACTTAACAGAATCCACTGAAGGAATATTTGGAATGTTGGTCACATGTAAAAATCAAAGCAAAGGCACATGAAAGGTGGTCTTAAATGCATCAAGCACTGCACAAAGGCTTGTGAACAAGCTGCAGAAAGCAGTGAGGGTATACACCTTTTCTTTTAATGTAATAGTAACTTCTGTTACAATGTAATAGTAACTTCTGTTACAAAGTGTATAATACAGATTTACCAATCTTGAATAAGCGGAGTCATAGGATCTGTAGATCTGTGAACTAAAACGCTGGGGAGAGGAGAGGGGGGGGGATGTCTGAACTTATTTTTCCAATTATAACTAATCCAGATTAACATTCTTTGCAAATAATTGGAAAACAAAAACAAATGACCAAAACATTTGGAAAATCTTGAAAGTAACTTCCAAGACTGAGGGCAGAAAATAAAGCAAATTTTAAAAACAATCGGTATTAGTTCCATCAGACGATACAGACCTCTTATTTATTTTTTCATCATTGCCACTATTATCATATTGTTATTGCTACCATTATTATTGTTATCATGATTATTATTTCAACTCCCATGATTCCAGTGATTATTATTTCAACCCCCATGATTCCATTCGTAATGGCCACGTTTTCATCAAACACCCAATTTGAGCCGAATATGAGAAGTGGTTGCTCGTTCTTCGTTTTCATAGTCCAAAGTGTTGTTTGTTTTTACCTGAAGAAGATCCAAGAGATCAAAATGCATTGTGTTTTGTCCTGTGGAACTAATACCGTTTCTTTTTAAAAATTTGTTTGAAAGTAACTGATGAACAATCTAGTTCTCATGCTGAGCAGTGTAATGGCCATTCAAAAACCATTGCAATGCAACTGGTGCTGTGAAAAGATAATGCCAATGCTGGACAAGAGAACTTGTAGTACAACCTTATTTCATGTTGCCAACATGTGTACCAATGCATTATGTTTACACAACGGCTGCATGTTAACCTGGATACAGAACTGTTTTTGTATGACTGCTTTAGCATAGGGAGAAATCAATGTTTGCAAAGTCCATGATTACTTACTCTGATGCCCCTAATAATTCTGGTATTGATACTTGCGACACTGGCCATGAAGATGACGAACAGTATTTAACACTCAACAGCCAATATTCACACTGATGGTGTTAGCTCTAAAATTAGTGCAACAACCTATTGAAACAGGAACTTAACATCTGCACCAGTAATTAAAAAAAGGGACACTGTGTAACCACCTTAAATTTCACACTAATGGAGTTAACTGGTAAATGCAACAATCTACGCAAACTTCATGTTGATATCAATTTTATCTTCCATTAGTTACGAAGTGGCTTCAAAATGAGGTGTGTATTATGCACAAAGGAAAAAACCCACAACTTTTCTCTTTGTAAATATATAATTATGTTGTACATGTATGTCTCAAAAGACTAGAAGTGTACTATTATTCTTGGTGTCATAAGAGAAAAGCTAGATGAACATGAAGAGAGCTATGCTCTGTTAAATATAGAAGTATGATGCAGTTGTTTTCCTCCATTTCCCACCCACAGTATCTTAAATTTGGATGCACCCAGCTGTGCAAGCAAACTTTGTACATATGGCCTGCAATCATGGTGCAAGCCTGCTGTGTCTGCATGACAAATCGCTGATTATCCAGTGTTCAGATGAATAAGTGAAACATTTCAAAGCATGTAGTGTTCAGATCAATTCAGTGAAACATTTCACAACATGTTTTCAACGCTTCCATGACTTCCAGCCTCTCTACCCTTTTTCCCCACATGCTGAGTTTGATTTCGATCTGCTGACAACAATGATTATTTACAATCTAAATACATCATTATAGACGACAGACTGTGTACGTTAATGAATCAACCAGCCATATGGCAAGTGTGGAATCAACCAGCCATAGGGTGTATGTTGCTGAGATACAGTCGCATTAACGGCATACATATGCAAGCTGCAGTAGTGTGCACTGCAATTACACTACATATAATTTTCAAGTGGAAGGATGTGCCTTGACATTATTTATGTGTAAAATACTGTTTCTTTTAGAACAAACAGCAAAAAAAAAAAAAAGAGAAAAAAAAACCCGACAGGGTGCTCTCTCTGTTCCATGACACTTTTTAAATGACAGCAATGCTAAGCATAGCCAAACGGACCGAATCTCGTGGGAGGATCATTATGAAGAAGAAATAACCTTGCCAAGAGAATTTTCATAAACACAAATTGCCAACATCCCAATTGGGCAGCAATCCTGAAATTTATAAAAAATGTTTTCGGGTGGCAATCTTGATTGAAATTCTTTTACAACACAAATGGGATTAGCACTCTAAATGAAACCTTTCGACTGATCCAGCAAATCGATCTTGCCACACTTGTGATCGATTCATCTTTGGGGTTAAAATTGAGAAAACACTTCGAAGTTCCGCAATATGACAATAGCAGAGGCATAACTTGAAGGTATTTGCCACTGAACATGAACCTAAATTTATGTTTAAGCTTTATATTACCAAAATCTGCTAACCCCCAATAGAAAGAAAAGCATGCTGTTTGCATCAGAAATAACTGACTGGCCCATGACTCTTGTTTAGAAATTCACAACCAAAAATATTCAGTGGCAAACTTCTTTTTGTGCCATGTTTACAAAAATGAACAAACTTCATCCACCACATCTGCTATTCTGTAGCAGTGACCACCATCGTCTTTAAAAAACTCATCATGGCTGTTTACAACCTTAAACAGCGTTGGCCAGTTCCACCAGTCTTTCACTGCCTTTGCAAGGAAAATTGCTTGCAGAAATTCTAAAGGCACATGATACGGGGCACAATATATAAATGCCCTTTTCCTGAAAGCTAGATTTGGTCTTCAAAAGTCCCTCCCCTCCCCACAAACAAACAAAACAAATTTCCTAAAATTCATGACCTATAATGCAACTGGAGAAATGTTATTAATACATGCAGCTTGTCTTCACCTAATCTTTAAGAGAAAAAAAAAGAGGAAAAGAATAGAATGCTATCTTTGTTGCAAAGTTAACTCGAATTTCTATTTTCTTCTTGTTAAATATGAACAGTGAATCAAAAGCATCGGGCCCACATCAACATCCTAATCAAAGAGTTCAATAAGTTGTGTGCATTATACTTGCACTTTATATGCTCTAGCATTTTAACTTGGCATCCCCTAGTCCATTAAGTGAGGGAGAATGGTAGGGGAATTTACAGTTTGGTGACAAGATAGTGAATGGGGTGAGGGGAGGGTCAGTTCCGCGCTAACCTTGACGAACCGAGGGGGTGGGAATGGTGAGAGTGGGTAGTGGTGGCATGGTTATCCCTTGCAGGACATCCTGGACTGGGGAAGGCATGGATGGGATGAGATGGGCCAGATCTTAACACATTTACCTTGTAAAAAATGCACATCTTACAATGGCTGTTGGAACAGCTTGCCTCTGTGTACATGTGAGCATGCATGCATGACATGATCTCTCACCACGAAAAGGCCAGTTAATGTAGCCACCAACATTGAAACACTATGTGCTTACAAGCTAGCAGAGCAAGAATAACACGCACCAGTTTCTTGCCCCGATATTACAGTGGAAGTTGTAGCATTAAGCTCGAATGTCTTCCACAGTAGCCTAATGGCCAAATCTTTTTTTTTTTTAAATGGGCAATTACTGGAATCTGGCGAGTGTTTGAACTATATAAAAATTTTTAAAAAAGGCTGACCTAGATTCAGTACTGAAGAGCTTGTTCTTTCGTTCATTTTAGGATGATGAATGCTGCTGTTTTGATGTAAAAATAATAACAAACGCAACCAAAAAGAACTTTATGTATAGGAGACAAAAATGTTCATTATGAGTTTGGTTGTTAATGATCTGTGCTTGGAAATCTTCAAGCTTACACACCAGACTACAAAAAGAATGAAAGAAAAACATAAATGCCATCTGGACAAACGGGCACTGACAACTAACAATTGGTCGACCCTGGACAGTATACAGTCTCATTACCCATGTGGAAAAAAAAAGTTTCTCTAGTTGTCTTTTTCACCTATCGATTCATAAATGAGATCACATTTATTCCATATCATAGGATGTGTGTAACAATATCAGAATAATTCAAAATGAGAATTACAGGCAAACAAAATCTTACAGAAACGCATACATTATACAAACTGATAACAATATTTCAATGCAACTGCTATAGAAAATGATTCTGACAAATAAAAGTCTATGATCTACATTTTGATCTATTCTCAATAGAATGCAAGAAATGAAAGCTTTTTTTTTCAATTTTTAAAGAAATCAAGACGCCACATTCTGTCAAAAAAAAAAAAAAAAAAAAAACTTCAGTAAGGGGGAAAATAGGGCTGGGGTTAAAAAAAATGTAGAGGGGGGCAAGGAGGAGCAGGGGAACAAGCAACAAAGAACTTGATGTAGTTATTCATTATCTTCACTTGTCCACAGCCTGATTTTTTTTTTTCTAAATGTCACAAATGACGACCAATGTGAACACATCAATGACTGAAAATGGCAATTATGGACAAGTGAACCATTTCTACACCTCTTAAATAGAGAGGAAATAAAATTTAAAAAAAGGGATGCTGGATGGTGAAAATGGCCTCATTTAACATGGAAGAAAAAGAATGGACAGTTTTCTAAATATTCCCAACCACCCACTCCTTTTCACAGTCTTGCTTTGCCCATTTACTCCTTGACTGCAGTGAACATGTGCATTTGTCCACAGAGAAATTGCTTTGTTCATGTGATGGAATGGGGGTAACATATCGGGTCGGCACTACTGTCTGGTCCTCATTTACATGGGACAGGATATACTGATACAGGCGAAAAGACAACTTTTGAAGTCCACGCTGAAAACAGACACTCTGTACATATTGTTCAACTGTCATTAAATTAATGTTAAACTTTCTACACTTTTGTCTGCTCTTCAGTTCTCATCAGGCCTGTGTATTTGTTAAAATATGTTGTTAACCAGATGATTTTTGACAGAATGACCAACGCATGGAGAAGGAAGGATGATTGCAACAACTGGACCCGAAACATGAGATTGGCTTGAATGTGTCTCTTGGAAGAGGCGTGTGTGCATAGGCATCTGCATGCGTGTAAAATAGTCTTTGTTAATCATGTTGCAAGACAATGTTCACATGCTTCAAGTGAATACTGTCTGCTAATCCTCATCTTCCCAATGCTTCAGTCGCTGTACTATTTATGGGAACGTATCTTTGTGCCCACGTCTCTTTGTGCCCACGTCTAACCCTAACCCTAACCCTATCCCTAACCCTATCCCTAACCCTAACCACTTTATAGAGACGTGGGCACAAAGAGACGTGGGCACAAAGGGATGCTTCGCTATTTATGATACCACTGCCTCCTTTTCTTACAATACACTCATTGCCCCCTGTCCACCTATTACACCTATCCTTCATTCCAGCTCTGCCCTTGTTCCTCTGCTTTTTGAAATTGAAGTGCTTCGTTTGTTTCAAGGTTTGCTCACACACAATATTAAAAGTTAAATCTTGAAACCGTCGAATATTTTCATAAACATCAGAAATGAAATCATTACAGTAAAACAATTAGAAAATAAAAATTCTGCTCTTCACAGACTGCTTTTATTTTGTTCTTGGTTCTCTTTTTCTTGAACTGTACTGGTGAACTCTCCCAAAGACCCCCCCCCCCCCCCCAATCTCTCTCTTCTCCTGCAATGCCCCACCCACCCCATCCCCACTCTTCTCCCATTTTGTTTATATCAGATTATCATTTGACAACATACTGCATAGAATTAAGGCTCTACTCAAGCTTGCAATTTGTAAACAAAAAAGATGGCTGTCGATTTCTTTCTGAAAGTTGATTGGATGCAGACGGCTAAAAATGAGAATGCCAACACCAATCATTTTACTTTACCAACATTTAGCTTTCAGGGCAAAAATTTTCACACCACCACCAGTTTTTAGCATTGTACTTTGTTTTGTAGCTTCAAATCCCATCACAGGCTTCCTGTTTGTGAGATTTTTCAAACCTGTCCGGCTTCTACCCATTGTCGGTGTAATATGGACTCAACTGGGAATACTGGAATACACAGTTAAGTTTCATCCATACAATGGATGCGTCTCTAAAGAGACTCAAATTCCTAGGAAGTACTAAAGGCCATATCTCTCATATTTTTAACCTTTCCCATACGTCGCCTAAACTTCCACATCGTGGGTGTGCAATAACCCATGCTTTCAATGAAGGAGCAACACGCTGCCATAGGGTGTAGATGTAAGCAACCTTTAGTGGCAGAAAAGGAAGTTGACCACTCCCCATACTTTGTGGGTGTAAACAACCCTTAGTAACAGCATTGGAAGTAGAACTTTCGCCGTACACCATGGGTGCACAGTAACCCATGGTTTCTTCGAAGGCGCATTGCCTTCCGTTCGCTGTGGGTGTGCAATAATCCATGCCTTATACTAAGAAATGACACACTGTGCTGCTTCATGGACCCACCGTATTGCCATAGGTGTAATGTAACCTTGCTTTTCCTGATGGAGCTTTCCATTTAGTTGTGGATATACAGTAAATCATGTGTTCTAAGAAGGAACAAGACTTTCCTTACGTCATGAGAAGGTAGTAATAGGCGGTACATGGTGAGCACTCGTTCGATGCGCGCGCACACATACATGCTACCATCAGTGAAGAAAATATGGCTTGTCTCTCGCATGTGCATGAAATGATCCATTTCCAAGCGTTTGCCACACCACTGCCATTTTCACAAGCCGTGGATATTTCTAAGTGTCGGTGTTGATCGTGTCATTCTTTTGATCCATTGGATGAATGTATGTAATGACATTTATATGTTCGTGTGTATAGCATTATTTCTACAATGGGGGCCCGAATAGCCCATTGGTAGAGCGCCGGACTTGTGATCTTGGGGTTGTGGGTTCAATCTCCGCCATTTTGGTGCATGGGGATTTTTCCATCGGATGTTAACATGGTTCTGACTCCCATTTCCCATACAGTCCTTCGAATGAGACTATAAAACGAGGTTCCATGTGTGAACGCACGCTTAACATCTCGCACACACCCTCTCCAATTTTTGGAAGAGAAAACCAATTTGGCCGTTGGTATGGATGACATTACATATAGCATGGTTTGCCCTGAAGTTGGAGTATAGCTTACCTTAATGGCGCGGGAATAAAAAACGGTCAAACACACAAAACTCCACTCCTTTGTTGGGTAGATGGGATTAACGTTTGCCTGTCTATACAGGGAGTGCCCGCAGGAGTATCAGCCTGTGTACGCAGAAGGGAAAAAAAAAAAAAAATTCTGCTATGAATGCACCCAGTATTCGTGACATCATGTGCTTATGTATGTGGCAGCGAAGGAGACATGTGGGGAGGGAGGGAAAGAAGATGGGTGGTTGGCAAACATACATGCGTGCTTCACTCAAAAAAGTAAGGCAGAAGAGAAAGCTGGAGGAAGTGGCAATCCAAGTGCGATTGCAATGGAGTATTGGATTTCGCGAGAGAAAGAGGGGGGGGGAGGGTGTCCCTCACGTTTTTGTGTGCAAAATTGTATCCATAGTGTGTGGTGTGTAAGTTACTTTTCACTTCTGTGTGCGATACAGTTGATGCATATATGTTGGTGTGTGATTTACGTTGTATGACCATGTGCGTCGTTTTTGTGTCTTTAGTGGTCCCGCAGGCTACCAAATGAGGAAAAATATGACTTCCCTAACAAACGCAAAAAAATTTTAAAGGGTATTTTTCGGGGGAAAGGGGGGAATATTTCAAATTTAACCATTGTGGAAGTTGTTTGGGGCCAAGACTCACGGCAGTGAAAAAAATTTTGAGCAACACATATTCCGGCATTGGGGGGTCAACAAAAATGGGAAACGGTTCCGCATTGAGGCATGTGACCCATGCAGACAAAGTTTTAACCCGCGACAAGAGAGGCATGCAGCCTTTTTAAACCGGCTACAAGGTTCAGGTAAGACTTGCCCTCCCGAGCGTACAGAGAGCCCAAGACTACGAGCGGAAAGCAAACGTGCCCTAGGGCCCTTGGGGTGGGGTGGATGCCCCGGCAGGTCGCAACATCTTTAACGTCCACATTCAACCCTTATGTTCAGACCCCATGCAGCACTGGTACCCCTGATGACGTCCCCCGGGCCCGGGCCCCCCTGGGTCCCCCACACAAAGGAGAATCGCCATCTTGTTCGAACCCCTCTGCGGGGGCAGGCGGGAAACAGCCCTAAAATGCCGACGGTGACTGGGAACTCCAGCAACAAAATGGCCTCAACATATGCGGCGGCATCTTCGGGATGGGGTGGCGTAGGCCCTCCCAAAAGGTCCGGTACTGCACCAAACACCGGGAGGGCAGGCTGCTGTGGGCACAACCCGAATCAATGGGGGCCCGGCAGCAGGGGGATGCATACTGTTCTCAGATGAGGCCGTTTTTGCATTGAAGGGGAGGCTATCAAATTGGCGTGACCCGGTAACGCTATGCTGACTCCTGTGTGGGAGCGAACCCCGGGAGGCCCCAACGTTAAATTTTTGGGTGCAAAGGCATTAAACCCCGCCCCGGACCAGTCACTTTTAAACATTGGTCCTGGTCGGGACAAGGGGTCAATGCACGCGCTACATCCCCCAGGTGCCAGACCCCATGTCGTTCCTTTTTTTTTCGCAAACCCAAACTGGACATTCCAAAAGGACATGCAAGACCCCCAAAACTGCCGGGCCACCCCGCAATTTTTTTCAACAAAGAGTCAATGTGTCCCTGGCCACCCTCAGTCCCCATTTAACCCAATAGAACATTTTGGGATGAACTTGGCAGACGTTGGCCTCCCCGGTCCCCACCCGCAAAAAACGGTCAACTTCACCAGGCCATCGTATGTGTGGGGTGGTGTGCCCAAAGGGGAGCATCAACCACCTGGTCCACTCAAAGAGCCCAGGGGTCAAAGCATTGTCAACGCAAATGGTGGCCACACACGGTATTAGGACTTCAAGTGGTTTGTCACGTGACCTTGGATTTTCCACACAAAAGACATATTGCTGATGACATTTTCACACATTACCGGTGTAATGAATCAAATCACGTTGAATTCTCGCTTCCACTCTGTACAATTGTGACCAATAAAATTCACCCCCAACCTTCAGCTTGTTTTGTTTTCGCGTTTTTTATGGAAGTCAGTATACTTCCTGTTTGTTTTCTTACCCATGGAACTGATACCATACGTAGCACATGGAAAATGCACGCAGGACAGGTCCAGTTAGGGTCAGTGGTCGTATCATTGTCTTGCTGTTTTGGGAAAAGTATCATGGGTGATGCAACACCCAGGATGTATGGCACGCATGGTTTGTACTTTGTGAATATGGGTGTAGTCTCACCCACGACATACGGCATGAATAGCTTCTAATTCCGGGTGTGCATACCGGACAGGGCTGTCTGTCTAAATCATGTATGGGTGTCTCCACATCTACAACATACAGCCTGCTGGGTTTATTCTTTGCGAGTATGGGTGTGCTCACACCCACGATGTACTGAGACCTTTTTTTGTTTTTGTTTATTTACTGGTTTGTTTACGAACACAGAGACAAGTTTCCGTGGGTATGTAAAACACAGGTTTATTGACAAAGTCACTAAGTGTCAGGGATGCAGATTTAAACGTTTTTGAGATGCTGGGTAAAAAGTGGGGATGTGGGTGATTTCACAACCATGGCATACGGGAATGGTTGAGGCAAGGGATGGTCATTATAAAAGAAAAAGAAGAGTACAGCCCTGTCATACATCTAGCCTCAGACCAAAACTGGACTCCTTTACATCATCATCATCATTTTAACTGAACATCATTTTGAAAAAGACAAATACTATGCCTTTCATGCCAAGCTCTCATGGAAACCCTAATGGTGAGTTCGAGTCAAAATCATTGCTTATGGTGACTGCTCTTAAATATGGTAATCCTCTCTGATTGGTCACCCTCGTGCATGACAACTCAGCAGCTGAGCAGTTATTGTCTCCAGTAAAAGGGCTGAATAGCGTGTGATCTGTGCGTGTGTGCGTGCACGTGTGTTCCTTTCATATTTTGGATGAGAACACTTGCTAAAAAGCAACATAGAAGCACCACCATAAGAACTCGGCAGCAATGCTACATCTTGTCTGATGATAACCTGATAATCACTGCTCGCTGTGGACTGCTCTTACTGAAGCTTTGACAGGTTGATTATGGGGTGTGGCTGTGTGTAAATGAGCCAAAAAAGCAGCATAGAGTGATGCCGCTGACAGAGCATGGAAAGAATGAAAGCAAAAATTAATCTTTTACTAGTGTGAAAATGTGACTTTTTTCAGAATCTTTTACTCAACTTTCTGTGTGAATATGTGACTTTTTTCAGTGTACCATGTTTGCATCTTCTAAGTAATAAAAAACCCAGATGTCCTGATCATAGCAATTTTCGAGCATGTAATTTAAAATTCTTCAGCATTTCAAGCACATGAGGATAGCGATGGCAGTAGCACTAGCAGATGTTGACCATATTTTTAAGCTCAGTAGTTTTGTTGTTTTTTTTTCCCCGCAAACGCAGGCTGATACTCTGCGGACACTCCCTTTATAGACAGGCAAGGATTAATCCTATCTACCCAACAAAAGGAGTAGAGTTCTGTGTGTATGACCGTTTTATATCCTGCCATTAAGGCAGCCATACTCCAACTTTGGGGAAGTGCACGGTATTTAACATCTATTTCTGCCTCACTACACAATAAAAAAGAAAGAAAAAAAGAAGAAACAATATTTAACGTCAAAAGGGGAACTCTTCATTTTCCAAAAGCTCACTAGTCTACATTCAAAGCATTTTTTACTTTGGGGGGCAAAAATAGCAATTACATGCATTCATTTGGCTGATCAACACAAAATGCACACACACATTTTTATGCCCTCTCACAATGAGAGAGAATACAAAAACAAGAATTCTTAGCAATGAAAAAACAAAGTTAGCAGGATAGAAATATTCAAAAAATGAATATCTGGAAATTGACTCCCACGACTTCATGCTAATGCTATCCTTACTGAAAAACTAAATTAAATTTAATCCCTCAATTTCACTTTAAAGTTTTGATACTTTTCACATGAATCAAACCCACTAATAAAACCCGGTTTGATATGAAACAATGCATCTGAGATCAAATGCAATTATTCCAAATTACTGCTGCCAGAAACCCAAAATATGAGAACTGCTAATAATTTAAAGAAGGAAAAAAAAATGCTACAGTGATGCATGCAACAAACACACTCATGGCAAATTAAATATTACCACTATTACAACATATACAACAAAATAAAAATCTGTGACTCGCCAAGTTAAAATGAAATATCTTTCCAAATTTTCAAAAATAACAGATAAATGAAACTAGTATTTGACATTATACACTGAACCAGGGATCAAGTGAAATGCAAAAGCTACTGTGAGTGTGACCATGGACAGCACAATCAAATCATGTTTCTTGAGCTTGTACTAACAAGGACACTAGTCGTCTATATGCAGACTAGGAAATAAATAAGTGTAAACAAACAAACAAGACTTCATAGACTGAAACTATGGAAGTTATGAATATTCACTATTTTCCTAGTAAATTCCACATCAGCAGCCAGTGTCTTTCATACACACCAAAGGACTCAAATTCATACTGAACTGACGCAAACACTAACCATCGTACTTTCTTCTGAGCAAACAGTAAACATGATCATAATGTTCACAGTAATCAAGCTTTAATCACTCAACCCCAGCCTACTAAATAGGGCTGTCAGACTCGCAGAGAGACAAAAAAAAGGCCCCCCCCCTCCCTTTCCTTCCCCAAAAGGCCACATCCTGAAAAAGAAACAAACAACAAAAACAATTCATGACATATTACCTAAACCATTGTTTAAGGCAGATAAAACAGTGACAGCCCTTTGGCTTAATTCAATACTCCCAGATAAAAAAACAAAAAAGAAAATGAATGAAAAAAACAAACTTAAGTATAACAACAAATACATTTCAAAATGGCATCTGGGCATACATACATTGCAGAATGGAATTGTAGTGTCCGTCCTGGACAAAGAGAACAGTTTTCAGGCTTAAGTTGTCAGATTGCTAAAAAAAAAAAAAAAAAAAAAATTTAAATATATAATGATAATTTGAAAGAAAAAAATGACGTCATAAATTGTGATCAGATTCAGTTCAGTTTCAGTTTAATCAAGGAGGCGTCACTGTGTGCGGCCTAGTCCATATTCGCTACATCACATCCACTAAGTTCTGAGACGACACTAGGCATGATTTTAAGCTGATGGATAAATGAATTAACAACTAAGATGAGAAAATTGAAGCAGAGGGTCTCGTGGCTACGACTTAGCAGATGTCTGACCGACGCATTAGCCCAATGCGCTCTTCAGACCTTGCGTGCCTACCTAACAACATTGTTTGTGTTTTTTCAATTTCTTTTTTTTGTATACATGTAGTGAATGTACGAATGTGTGTGTATGGATATGTGGGCACAGGCCCATGTGTGTATGTGTGCGTGTGTGTGTGTGTGTGCATGTGTGTGTGTGTGTGTGCGCGCCTGCATGCATATGCGCATGTGTGTGCATGTGTATATGTGTGTGTAATTTGTGCGTAGGATCGAGCGAATGTAGGCGCACATGCTTGTGTGTGTGCGCACGTATGTGTGTCTAGTGTCTGCATGCGTGGATGTTCAGAAGATGACTTAGGATCAAGAACAAGGAAAGACCATCAAATACGCACACACACATACACATAACTAAGACTGATCAGAAATAAGTGTAAACGGATTTCTAGAAAAAAAAAACAGACTAGTCCACTAAGGCACCAAAGAGTGACGACAGCAAAGACGGATAAAAAAGGTAATCAAAAGACAGAAAGGAGGACATGACTAGCCCAGACCTTCCAGAGAGTAGAGGAGCTACTTGCACCAGCATCCCCATGACGACCGCCCATAATGTCACAGTCATCAGGCTTTAAGTTTTTCAACTCAACATGAACCCCAACCCAAGACTCTCTACACTTTATATACTATTATATATAGTGCTGAACAATTAAGTAGTGGGGGAAAACAATTCTTCCATCATTATAATAATGATTTGGCAAAGATTTGGAAAAAAATACAATAAAATAAATTAAAAAGGGGGGTTATATATATATATATATATATATGAGTTATATCTCCACTGGCTCCAGTTCATAAACTTTCAAACAGAATGGCTATTTCCAAATCAATGTTTCTACACAAGACAGCAGTATGCAGCGCGTGCTTTGACTAGCAGTAGACTTGCTATCATCACCACCAAGTATGCCAATAAACACAACTGAAGTTCCCAGCTTTTGTGTAAGTGCTTCCCTATGAAAGATTAATTTAAATATTGTGTCATGTTCATTCTAACAAATGCAGAGTTCTTGCATGCTTGGTACCAATTTTGAAGTTTAGGAGTCTAAATTGAGCCGAAGATTTAGGGTATTCGGAAGACTTTCATTGTCCTATCCTCTTTTTCTAACATTTATTTCACTGCGTTCTGCTGCCTTTTTTTTTCTTCTTTTTTCAGTTTTTTTTTTTCGACAGCACTGGCCTTCCTTCATAACAATCTTTAGGCACAAACGGAGCTAATGAATATGTTCAGAACCCTACACACACTCTTTCTCTCAACACAAGCCAGCACAATCAAACACACACACACACACACTCACAAATCAATGGAAACAAGCACACACACACACACAAATGATTGAATGCCATTTGGCTTCTAGTACAACAGAATGAGATTACAGACTGTGTTAACTAGTACTACAAATTATCTACAATGTACATAATTTTAAGTTGTCTTAACAGAAACATCATGATGTCCCATCATATGGCCGGCCAAGTGTCCAGGTCAATAAATGGATATATGCAAATGAATTTACACAATTTCTTTGCATGCAGCTCTGGTCTCCATATATACTGTGGTTTTAACTTCAAATGGCTTGGCTTAGAGTTTCCATTCATTGTTCCTTTTAACTGGGTCACAGCAAGAAAGTAACACTCATCTAAATTCAATTTTTTAAAACTTCGCTAAATTCAACACTTAAGTTTTCACTTTTTTCCTCAAAGAAGTATTAAACTAAAGTATGAACTAAAAGTCAAAAAAGGTAAGGCACAACTACTGAAATACTATTTCTGCTGTAATTTTTCACACACTGGCTTCTATTGCTAATCAATAAAGACTTCGAGTGGATCTTCAGAAATTAACTACAATATTTTCTTTTTCTTATGCATGAAAATTTCACCTGCACTGAAGTTGGGAAAACTACTTACTGGAAATCTAGGATTAATAATAAAATAAAAATCTAACAACATGCATCATGTGCAGTACAAAATTTTCTTTTTCATTTGAACTCATTAAATCAATAAATGTTACACTTCATTTCATTTGAAAAATATTTTTTCCTATTTCAATTAAAATCAAACTTGAACACATAACACTAATACACTGAATTAAAGATGGGAGAAATGATGAGGTGAGAAACGAATTAAAAAGTTCAAATGAAATTGATGTGGCAAGGTATACTATCCACTCGACAGTCATTTTGCATACATGCACACACATGTGCGCACACACATCATTCTTTGGTAACATTTTCAAATACATGGACTGAAATGTAATGTAGAATAAAAGAAAGCAGTATGAGCAATAGCATTTATCAGACCATTTTAAAACGTTGGGGAAAAAGAAGCAAAATCAGTACAACATACCCATGTGCCAGTTGTAAACACACAAATTATCATGTTGACAATGAAGTTTGCATTGCATTTTTTGCAGTCTCTTTGTTTCTCCATGTTTGGTTTGTTTATCATCTGTGTTGTGCCGTATATAAATCTGCATCCAGTACAAAACCACTGAATCTTCAGCCTGAGTTTTGTGTGGCAACAACAATAATTATAATAATAAGTATGGCAACTGCCACACCAATGATTCCAAAGCAACAAAACTTCTTTTACGAGCTCTTGACTGCGATTCCTTGGCATTTGTGAGATGAACGTTCCCCTCTTCCACATGCACATGCACTTCTTCCACGTTTCTTTCAATGTTATCCAAGTCTCTCCCTGCTCCGACACCACTAAATTTAACTCTTTGAATAGAGTGTTTACATCTGTGACGCTCTTTTCAAGCGCTAGAATCTCTTTGTGGCGCTCTTCTAATTCTTGCAAAGTTTTTTGCTGCGTCCTCCACTTCGGAGATGAAGTTCTGTGTGAACACACTGTACGATTCCTTCCCAAGGATCTCGTTCACCCGCTCATCTGACACTTCACTCTCACCACTAGCATACAGCTGACGTTTCAATCGATCTTTCATCTTATCTGCGTAATCTGACTGGCATTTGAAAAAGTCATTGGTTGCCATAGCCAACTGAGTAGTGATTTCCATTGAGCTGCTGCTTTGCCACACGACTGAAGGCCTCATCGTTACTTTTGCCATGTTTCTCCGCCTCTTCCTCCAATTTTCGGATGTCATTTCGAAGCCGGACACCATGTTGGGTGAGCTCTTGAATTGCGATTTCATAGCTAGCTACAGCTTTCTTGTCTGCGAAGGAGAATTGATCAAATCCAGTTGAACCTTTTCAGATGGGCAATACGAGATTTGTAAGATGCCAAATCAATATCAATACGACCGGCCTTTGCCAGAAAGTCATTTAGACCGTTGTCTTTTTTAATCATGGTTTTTGTCTTGTCCTTCTTGTCCTCTTTCGTCAGCAGCTTGTGTTTTGAGTGAAGCTCGTCGAGTCGGTCGCGCACAGGCATGGTGATCGATATAAAACGATGCCTGACCTCAGTAGCTATTTATTGCACTGACGCTGACGTTGTCTCTGCGACTATGCCTACAAGACGCTTGTAGGTTTCCCCAGTCGTCATCATTAAGGCCCACTTTTAGGCTAGCCTAGTCTACAGGGATTTAGGCCGAGTGTACCATGTAAAATGATGGATGGGAAATCAGATCGGGAATCATACTGAAAGGAAGATCAATATTTCAAGTTCTACAAACGTAAAACTTTAATATTGCTTTGACACTTGAGAATCGTGTGCCTAGATTCGACATTTCTAGAATAACGTTAATTTCGGATTCTTCTGGATTAGTCAATATTGTAAAATAAAACAATGACGGGAAAGCCGCGCCTGTGCCTAATGACCTCAATGACTCACGATGAAGGCGTGCCTTCAGCTCAGGAGGGGACTGAACTCGACGCACGCACTCCACAGTCCCTCTCATTTCTCCGACGAACTCTCTCTTTTTTAAATTAACAACACGCATGACGAAATGGGAGAAATGAATGAATAAGCAACGATAATATATGACCGGTTATTCACGTTCTCAAAACTGTCTTTGTGCGGTAGTCAGTCCATCGTTTTTAACGTCCCCACCCCCCTCCCCCTCTGCCCTCCATCAACTCGTTACCTATACGATTGTTTTAACAAGTCATTAGATATTGTTACCTGGCCATACCTAAGTCGTTTTCCTTTCTTAACTGATGTCATTAGATCTTCATTTGTCCGAGATATTGCTTGATGGTTTGACGCACTTGTTCATCGGTAATAATAATGTTCAGTGTCTTGTGGTACCAGCTCGATCTTTGTCCATGGCATGTACTGTGTTTTATGTTCCGCTGTGAGGACCAGTGTTTTCATACACAGGAGAGGATGGAAAATGCTAGAGCACACGGGAATACTATATGGCACATGTTTAGAAAACCAAATCTGTCACACACACACACACACACACACACACACACACACACACTAACGTGTTCATAAGCTTTGTAGCTCTGGCATGCACACTGCTCTCACATGTATGTACGGGTTACTGTAGGAGTCGAGAGAACAGAGAAATGTGTGTTCTGGCTCCCCCGGTCTCAACCAGTTTCGACCGGGCGACTCCAGACAACACATTTCTCTGTTCTTGACAAGTAAGGCTTTAACAATGAATAATCCATCACACATTCTCTTTAAATAACCAAAAAATAACGATTATCTACAAACAGACATACTGTGTAGGATTATCCGTTTTTAATACTAATTTACTAAACTTTTCAGATTTTAGTTTTTGCTTAATCCTGTGTTTTTTTGATCATTTTCAATAACATCATTTTCACGCAAACATTCATCAAATGCATCTCTGTCTTTCATGTGAAATAAAACTACAGTCTTTAACTGTTCTCTAAAGTCTTTTAAAACGAGTTATATTTTTGGCATAAAATCCACACACTTATCCAGCATGTCTTCCGCTAAAGGCTAAGTTTTGACAAAGTGTTTCTCTTTTTAACTATGTCTCTTTCTGCTGAACAGTCATCTATAATAAATAGTGTCTGCGTTCCTTCAAACAATATAAAAAAGCGTTCTAGACACTCACTCAGTTTATTGCTAGGATTAACTAAAAATATGTTATCATCAGTCCATAAAAACCTTCTATCATGATATGCTTTGTTCCATTTAAGTGTTGGGCAGAAAATCACAATATGATCAAAATTATAACGATAAACTGTTTGTAACAGGTTGAGGATAAATATTGTTTTTCCACAACCAGTTTGTCCACAAATTAATGAACAATGAGGGGTTTTTGTCATAAAGTGTAACTGCTCCATAGTTTTATAATAGAATTTAATCTAATTCAGTTATTGTTTTTATCATGCCCTCTGTTAAAACTTGTTCAGTATAATAAAATCCTATAAGGTCTAAATGTGTAAGATTAATCCAATTTAGTCCTGTAAGATCGTTTCTATTTAGACTAATATTAATTTTGTCGCTGGTTGTTATGACCTTAATATCCTCACCGTTGTGAAGAACAACGATGGTAACTTTAAGTTTTTCAACGTCTAAGTTTTGCCAGCTAATTAGAATTCCTTTTAGAAGGACGTCACTAACGCCCACAACCCATCCCTCCCCTTATTTTTAAGACAGAAATTTCAAATATCATTGTGAAGTGTCTCCTAATTTGTGCGTGGAAAGAACTGTAATTTTGTAGAAGCTTCCTTTGGAGCCGTTTCTTTTCTGTGGAGGATGTACTGTTTTTTTCCCCATACGGCGTTATTTCAATCTCTTTCCGACTATCGTCGTCCGGCATAAGACTTACATGTAAAGGGCCAGAGTTGAATGCTTTTCTGAAACTTTTTTGACGGCTAAAAAATGTAAATGGGCTTATGAATTCAAATTTTATTTCCCATTCTAAATATGGTTCTAAGTGCCATTTGAGGTCAGGTTTTCGAACTATTTTATATTCATACTGGCCAACATTATTTGCTTCTAGATTGCGCAGCTGTTCTAGTTTAGGAAACTTTTTGCTGTCGCCAACCTCTTTGCGTTTATAATCACCATCTTTAGTGTACTCAAACCCATACAAAGTGCCTATTTCACCATTCTGTTCAAAGTCTGCAAGGTCTTTTAATTCTAAAGTTATACACCTCACAGGCGCCAATGTAACTCCCGATTCATCTGGCCCACGCGACATTTTTTAGTACAGTTTATTATTTTATTTCCAAAACAATGTGCAGGTTATCACATTTTACGTTTTTACCCCGTTTTGTCTTTGATTTTTATACGAATGATCCGACGTCCCCACAAACTAATCTTTAAACTGTAAATTAGGGAATTGTATAATTTCATAATCGCAATATGCAGCTTTCCCAGATGGAAGAGCTCTTAAAAACAGTTGAGGGCCTTCCATCATATAAGTTTTCATCAGTGCTTAGCTCATCCAAATGAACATATGAGTAATGAATGTAATGCAAGATCGAGCGGTTTTTCTCCTCATAAGTAGTTTTGTTTTGTGTAACTATAAATCTATGATTGTCTGTTTGTAAAACCTAACATTTTAGCTAGCTCTACATCAAACAAGTAACCTACTTCTTCTTTTTCAGGTTTGAATGTCAACATTGTTTTCAGATTCGCATTGTTAAGTTTGAGAGTAATGACGAAGTTACTCATTGCTTCTTTTAGTGAGCAAAACCCGTAATAACCATCAGGTATGATTAACTGGTCAACTTTGTTTCCTCTATTATCAAATTTTGAATCTTATTATTCTCCCTGGCTTTACTTATATTAAACCATACGACTTTGTAAAATATTTCATGGAGCGCGACCGTTTTGGTTCCGCAATCGTTCTTAACAGCATGTTCTAAATCCGAAGGACTGTCTTGAGTTGTTATTGTTACAAACATTTTTAAACGAAATAAAAATGAGCGCGTTTAAATATACTAAAGATGCAAAATATTCTGTTGGGCCGCACTACAATCTTAAAATATAACAACTGATACTCTTGACATTGCTGTGACTCAGTCTGATGCCTTTCAAGTAAAGGTGAGTACTCCATTAAACAGATATCTTAACCCTCCTATTAAAAAAGACTACATCGCGAAAGTGTGGTTCAGTCATCCGATGCAGTTTTATCAGAAACAGTTAAACTTTGCTGTGTTTTGTGCATTCAACTGGGTGTGGAGTATCGTATGCTGATCACTTAAATCATCCTGATCCTTTGGTGAGGTCAGTGTACAGATTTCATTTTTATTACACCTTCAGACGTATTTTGACTGAACTGCGAGCCCCATTACCAAATGACAAAACGTTTAATCCATTCAGCAACAGAATAGACATGAAGGCTTTTGAAAGGATCTGTAACGAATTCAATATTAATGTTAAGACAGACTTTAGACAAAAGTCGGATCTTAATCATGGTCTAGGCACCCCTTATTTTTGGGGCGTGCACAGAAAGTATAAGTATGACTGGAATCCTCCTTTACATCTTTCTCTTCAGGCACAGGTGTTCACCTCGGGTCCATAGAGCAAGAGCATAAAACAGCATGGACAACATTTATCTTAGACATATCTGAGGGCTTAACTAAAGCGGGAATAGAACGAATAAACGACTCTATTCGTACTTACGTTTGGTGTTTGCTAGGTTCGCAAGCACAAGCGAGATCGAGCATAACTGATTCTTCTACTGGTTTGGATGCACAAAAACAGTACTTGGCAAATTTTGAGGACGCCATTAATTCTACAGTTGATTTGCCTTCAAGTATTAAAAGGTACCAACATGTTTTACAATACGCAAGATCGAAAGTAGACTTTGCTGTTGGCACTGGTTTATACATGCTGCCTTCTGACCTCAGACTCCAGGTAGGAACAATAATAAACTACAACAATGAAATCCTTGTAGCAGGTAATGAACAGAAGGTTGGGAAAAACGATATAAATTCTGAGCCAGATAATATTACAAACAATAAAAAAACACCCAAGAATAAGTCATCCAATCCCCGAGGTTCAAAGCCCAAAGACTGTTGAAGACGTGGACTTTGTTCGCGATGACCATGAATATGAAAAGACAGCACTTGTTTTTGGATTAACTGGCCTAGGATTACTTGGTCTTTATCTTACTAAATAGTAACCCAACTATTAAAGAGAACTAATGCCCATAAGTGCTCGGCCATAAAGCCAACTACTTTGCTTGCAGTAGACAAAAGCCAGCTAATAGCACTCCCTAATATACCTGGCAAAGAGTCTGTAGCTTTACCAGCTAATTTTTTTAAAAAAACTCGCAAGATGATCAAGCTGTTTGATCAGTTTGAAGAACAAAACAAACCAATAACTGTTAATGTTTACACATGGGATGAAGAAACAAATCTACAACCGATTAAAGTGTCTAAGAACAGCCCAACGATTGGCGAGCCAGACAAAAATCATGTTGACTTATACTGATGTTTTCACCGCTACCACATTACATATTGATACGCACAATGAGTAGATTATTGGCGCATACTACAAAAAATTATGGCAAACAAGAATTCTGTAGAAAATGTTTAATAAGAATTCCATCTGTTAAAGCGGCGAGTGAACATAAGAAACATTGTATCGGCCCAGTTGACTGTAATACAGAACTAATTACAAACCCCACACCGGATCTAAAGTTAGTTTTAAGAACTGGAAACGACTGCAAAATTCTCCATATGTTGTTTACGCAGACTTCGAGTCGCTTATTGTTCCTTATGAAGGGCCAGCGCCACAAAAACTTCGAAAAACGTTTAATGAGTAATCATCAGATTTGTTCATTTGCCTTCATTGTTGTCAGGTCGGATGGCGCTCATTCAGCACCAGAATATATAGTGGGCCTAATGCTGCAGAATATTTTCTTTAAAACGCATGCAGCAAGTGCGTAATGACTGTTCTAAATAATCTGAATTTATCTGAAATCATAATGACGCCTAAAGACCAACAACAGTATGACTCAGCCACACATTGTTGGATTTGTGTGTTTAGAACTCAGTGAGGAAGCCAATCCAAAAGTAAGAGACCATGATCACATTAGTGGAAAGTTCAGAGGAGCAGCGCACAGTAAATGCAATCTTCAACTAAAGTTTGAACCAAAGACATGGAAGCTGCCTGTTATTCTTTCTAACTTGCGAGGTTACGACTCTCATCTTATAATGAAAGCATGGGCGATGCCTTCAGGGTAACATGCATTGCACAGTCATCAGAAAAGTACATGTGTTTCACTTTAAATAACATGTCTTTTTATGACTCTATGCAGCACATGATGGGTTCATTAGAGTCGCTGGCTATGTCCTTAAAGTCCTGCCCAATAACGGAAGAATATTTTGACTCATCTCTCGTTAGAAAGGGCGTTTACCCTTATGAGTACATGAACAGTTGGGAAAGGTTTGACGAAGATACACTTCCTCCTAAAGGCGCGTTCTTTTCTAGTCTTAGAGGAAAGGACATCAGTGATTCTGATTACCAACATGCTCAAGATGCGTGGCAAAAGTTAGAGTGTAAAAACGATGGGAGACTATCATGACTCCTACTTGATGGCTGATACATGTTTGTTGGCGGACGTCTTTGAAAATTATAGAAAGACCTGCATGAAACATTATAGCCTGGATCCCGCGCATTACATTTCTGCGCCCGGGATGAGTTGGGATGCTTTCTTAAAGTTTACTGGAGTACAGATTGATTTATTGTCTGACCTACCAATGATTCAGATGATTGAAAACGGATTGCGTGGAGGAATTAGTATGGCGTCGCATCATTACTGTAAAGCAAACAACAAATACTTGGACGACTATGATCCGAGTAAAAGGTCTAACTATCTCATGTATTTAGATGCAAACAATCTGTATGGATGGGCTTGGCGCAATCACTTCCATTACGTAACTTTAAAATTGTACACAGGCGGTGATCCGAAAAATATTCAAAAGGCATTAAAGTGGTTGAGCAGTTTGGCGCCGGGTCAACAGCGTGGATACATTCTAGAAGTTGACTTCGAATATCCTAATGAACTCCATGACCTGCATAATGACTATCCTTTAGCAGCAGAAAGTCTAAAGATGAATCCAAGAGAGCCCCCCTAAACTTGTGCCTAATCTTCGAGGCAAAAAAAATTATGTCTGTCATTACAGACTTCTACAATTTTATTTAAGACACGGTTTGAAGTTGACAGCTGTTCATCGTATAATTGCTTTTGATAAAGAACAGTTCATGAAACCATACATCATGAAGAACACTGATCTTAGAACTAAATCCACAGATTCCTCAGAAAGACTTTTTCAAGCTGATTGAACAACAGCTGTTTTGGAAAGACTATGGAGAATCCGCACAAGCGCAAAGACGTCAGATTGGTCACCAGAGAGAACGAAGCAATTAAGCTGACTTCAAAACCTAATTATCAGGATTTTAGAAGATTTCATGATCAGCTTTTGGCATAATGATGAAAAAAAAGAAAGTCAAAATTGGACAAACCTGTATTTATTGGGTTTTACTGTTTTGGAATTATCAAAGCTTTTGATGTTAGAATTTCTTTATGACTACTTTAAGCCCTCGTATCCTGAGTCCAGAGTACTTTACACAGATACAGACAGTTTTGTTATAGATATCCCTACTGAAGACATCTATAAAGACATGGAAATAGAAGTAGCTAAAGGGCAAGCAGGATGGTATGACACATCCGATTACCCTAAAGATTCGCCTTTGCATTCAATTACTAACAAGAAGGTTTTAGGAAAGATGAAGGATGAATTATCTGGAAAGGTGATCAAGGAGTATGTTGGGTTAAGGTAAAAAATGTACAGTATTCGAGCCAGGAGAAAACCATTAAGAAAGCAAAAGGAATATCTCGCAGTGTTGTGCAGTCAAACATATCGCATGACAACTACAAAGAAGCATTGTTTGAAATAAGACTTTTCATCATGACAACGTAAAAACTACGATCTAATCTACATGAAATCAACACAACGGTTGTAACAAAGAAGTCATTAGATAGAACAAACACAAAACGAGTATTTGTTAATCCGAGTTTTCATATGCATATGGACATTATAGAACCGTAAAATAATTAAAGCGGAACTGTGTCTGGTGGGATTATCTGCAGTTCTTCTTTCACAAAAGATCTTTGAGGAGCTGGTTGTTTTGTCGTGTCAGTTTCTCGTAAATAATACACGGGCGGATTCATTTTTACAATTCTTTTTATTTCATATGGATCAACACTCCAAACTGGATCGGTTGCCCTGATGCGAGTGTCCCCTTCTGCTTCCCCCGGTAAATAAAGGTACTTACTTTCAAACCAAATGGTAATAGTTTGCTGGATGGAAGACTCTCCTTCAACAACATTTATTGTTTTTCTTTTGATTGCTTGTTCTGGTTTTAGGCCTTTAAATTCTTCATTATTCATTGCGCGCAAAAACTGAGGGCAGTCTTCTAACCCATTCTGTGTTGCGAGAATTGTCGATAAGCTCTCTGTGATACTGGTAAGAAAAAAGTCTTTCGGCTAACTGTTTGTTAAAGTTTTCGACTAAAGCCTGTGATCTGTGAACTCCTGGAATGCCTCTTCTAATGGCAACTCTATGTTTTAACAATAATTGATTCACTTGACCTTTAAATTCTTTTCCATCATCGACTTGAATCATGCGAGGGTAAGTTAAGGGGCCTCGTTGGTATATCAGTTGTATAGCGACAGCAACAGCAGAAGCACTCTTTTGTGTTAATGGTTCCGCATCTTTGTATCTTGAAGCTATGTCAATGACTGTGAGTGCGTACTTAAATCTTTTTCGTCTAATCGTATCAGAGGGTAAATATAGAAGGTCCATTTGATGGGTGTCGTTTGGAGTTGTAAATTAACAAAGTGTGGTCTCTGTATTCGTCTAGGCGCAGGTAAATAAATTTGCCAATCGCTTGTTTAGATAACCATTCTTTTGCTGTTTGTTCACTAACTCCAGCTGCTTGGCTTAGCTTTTTGATTGCTGTTATTCCCTTCCAATATCCTTTTGGTGAATAATAGATTTTGTTCATTTTTTATTCAGCTGATATTATGCGCAACAAAATAGACAACAGTCATACCAACGACAATAAACGCGATTTCTTGCGTCTTTTGTTTTTCTGATGGTTGATAAAAGTTGCTGAATTTTGGTGGGGGCAATGTCTGGATTGGTTTGCCCGTTACTAGATAATACTCTTTTATTGCTTGATCAACATCTTTAAATGTGTAAGCTGCATGTCCCTGTTTTTTCAGTGTGTCGTTTAATAAAATCTAACTGCTCAATTCTCTGCTTTTCATAGCGATCTTGTGCTGCGGCTAGTTGCTCCACAGCTTTGTTATGTCTTTTTCTCTCACCGTCATCCCGCAGTTTTACTAAACGCGTAATTACTTCGCTAAAAGCAAGCGCATTCACCACAGCGCCGCCTATCATCATTACTAGTGAAGCCATTTTTTATAAATGTATTTTTTTACATATTTATATTCTCTGGAATTATTCCTTGCTTAACTAGAAAATCTTTCGTAGCAAATGAAGCTGTAATAACAGCAATCAGCTTTGCTGAGTCTTCAAAGTCTAGTTTGCCAAGATCTGCCGGTTTTATTTTTAACAGGCTTTTACCAAGCATTGAGTATCCTACACTTAGCCCTCCAATAACAGCAGAATGGTATACAAGGTTGGCAATAGTTTTTTCGGCGCTCATTTTAAAAAATAAAATAATTATAATTAATAAAAACATGAACAGCGATGATCTGCTAGAGCTACAGGGTGGCCTAAACCTTCCCGAACTTACAAAAGAAGAAGTTGATGACCAAGCTATTATGCCAAAAAGGAAAGGTTGTATTCTTTGGCAGCATGTGGGAAAAACAAAACAGTTCCTCGGAACTGAATTCAGCATAGAAACAGATTCAACAGATGTCGCCGCAAGACATTATAAAGTATCATAACAGGTATGAAGCGCAGCTGGGGTCGAGAATGGTAAAAAGTGTGGGGCAAACGGTTCTTAGTTTGTACACTAATATAGTCAGTAGATTTGCTCCCATTGATTCTGAACAAGATCTTACGTATGATTTAACGCAAGATCCAGTTTTAACAAAGTCATTAGAGTCTCTAAGCTGTGATTTATATTACAGATTTGGAACATTGTTATCGCCGTTAATCATGGATTAATTACTTTTAATCATATAGATTTTATTTCCCTTCAAAATGAACGAGTCGGAAAATCAGCAGAATCAGAAAACACTGAATCAGAAAACACTGAATCAGGTAGAGATAGTGACAAGTGAAAAGCTAAAGCATCCTGGACGCATTGCAGCAGGAAAAAAATTAGCAGAGTGGAACAAAAAAAAAAAATTACAGTTACAATCACAAAATATAACTCATCATGAAAACATAACACCGCTAACGCCAACAGTTGATTCAATGCCAGCTCCAGAACAAGAGCAAGTTAATTCAAGGGCACCAAAGTCTTCATGGAATATTGAACTTAAAACAGTTGTCATTTTTGGCGCCATTGCTGCTGCTGGGGGCAGTTATTACGGTTATAAAATATATAAACAATGGCGACAAAAACAAAAGAAGTTAAAACAACCTGAACCATTAAATACAGAAGACAACAGCAGCCAGCGCCACCAATAACAAAAAATCATTTTGATCCATTTAAAATGCAATAATATTTTAAGAACTTAAATTTAAATTTTTTTGATAAAAATAGATCATGGCGGATTATTATTTGTTTAAAATGATGGAGTCAATAAATAAAGACATGGAGTCTATAAAAGACATTTCCGTAGACCAGAATTGTAATCAATGCGGTTGCTTAGGATGTAAGAACTTCATTAAGATCTATGCTAAACCAATCTCACACCAAGGGCGTTAAGCAAGACATCCTCACGATGACGCGTTTTTTGAGGCGTGTGTGTACTATATTAGACATCTACTATTTAAGATAAAAACATAGATTGTATTTTTTAATAATTATAACATAACTTGAATAAGAACTTGGTTGTACTTAAAGGATGACTTAATTACAATCTTGAGGTAACTTAATTAAGAACTTAATTAAAGAACTTAATCAAGAACTTATTAAGAACTTGAAGTAACTTAATTAAAAACTTAATTAAGAACTTAATTAAGAACTTGAGGATGACTTAAGTAAGAACTTAATTAAGAACTTGGGGTGACTTGGGGTAGGAGTGTGTGTGTGGTGTACACAGAGCTTTATTATTTGTCATGTGTAACACCACTTGGTTGCAAGACAGTGCTTGCGTTTTTGTGATTCATTGGCTCTTTTGTTGCAAGTTCAAAGCAGCCACCAGGTGCATTTAACAAAAGCCTGATTGAATAAAACAAGACAATTGTATAAGTACACCCGGCGGCCGCCTAAAAAGGCAGCCTAAAAGTTTGTAACAGGGCGTGGAAGCAGGACGTTGAAGCAGGTAAAGCAAAAAGCACGGGGGCAGGAGTCCAGCAAGTAGACCACCGTTCACGCGCGTGAACGGCGAAGCATGACGTCAAAGTAGGTGAGGTAAGAACTATTTTTAGAAAACTGTTCGGGGCAGGAGTCCAGCAAGTAGGCCAAACCCTTCACGCGCGTGAACGGTCCTATTTTTAGGCTGTGCTTTAGCAGTTGCCTTACTGGGATTGCTGGAGCTCGCTTGTCATTGTTATTGTTCGGATCTTGTTTCCAGTACTGTGCAAATTCCGGCACTTGCAGCATGGTTTTAATTTCATTCAGCTTGCCAAAAATGAAACGAAAGGGAAGGCCCTACAGCATAAAACCTTGGATATCCAAAAAGAACACCTGCAACGGAACGTAATTTTCGTACGTGTACATCAGAATACCCAGTTTTTGCTTTCAACCAAACAGCCCAAGTTTCCTTTGTTCTCCCTTCTTTCCTTTCATTTTCCTGCCATTGTTTACACAAATTCAAGAAGTAAACCCAAAACCCAATGTAAATTAACAAGGACTGCGCATCTTGCCTCCTCAAATTTCTCATCCTTTTTGTAGTCTTTCTACAATTTCAGCTTCATTTGCTGTTTCGGAAAATATCTGATCAGTAAAAGCTTCTCTGAAATAGCTGATTGAACGTCAGCCTGATTTGCCATAAGATAGGCATGTAATTCTTGCGGCGTTGAAAGATTTGTTCTCCTTTTTTTGTCTCCTTTCTTTTCTTTTAACAAATTGCCAAGCTTTCTTTTAGGCTTCTGTGGCAAATCCTGTGGTCCTTCCCTTTTAATCTTTTCAATTATTTCTGTCATTTTTTTAAAGTAGTCTTGATTCTCTTGCAAAATAAACATTTCTTCTTCAGTCCACAATTCCGTTGGTGTTGGCGGTGGTAATGGGAGATTTTGAGCTTGTTGGAAAGTTGTAGCTGATTCCATGCTTTCCACCATGGTTTCATCATTTCTTGAGTAATATTAGTGTCACTTCCAGCACTAGTAGAAGGCATTGAAACACCACTTCCCTGACTCGCCATGTTTTTAACCCCACACACAAGTTCTCTCTCCGCTCAGCCCGCCTGTCAAATGTAAAATGGCGGGCGGCTGTGTATGGTGGCCACAACACAAAGGTGTCAAAGTGATTTAAGCTCAGCACTTGATTCGATAAGAGGCTTGCGCGCAGTAAACATGACTAGAACTGTTTTAGCCTGGCGCAGCGCGAGTCCCGCCTTTTGGCCGTTACAGTCCTAATAACAGACCTCAGCAGTAATTTGATACCTGCACTGGCGTTTGTGTATGGGGCGCGTTCAGCGACAGCTGCTTTCCTCTACGTTGCTCTATGGGGTGCGTTCAGCCATTGCTGCTTTCCCCCTACGTTACTCTCTAAAAAGTTTAGTAAATTAGTATTGTAGGGTAGAGAACAGAGAAATGTGTGTTCTGGAGTCGCCCGGTCGAAACTGGTTGAGACCGGGGGAGCCAGAACACACATTTCTCTGTTCTCTAGTCGACATGTCGTGTGTGTATGCGCGTGTGTTTGTGTGTGTGTGTGTGTGTGTGTGTGTGTGTGTGCATTCAGTGGCTGATCCAGGATGTCGACAAGCTAGAGGCCAGAGTAGGGTACCTCAGCCCCGTTTACTGCACGCAGTTTGACATGACAATGTTCTTGTCTCAGGTTCCTCCGTTATGCCGCCAGTTCATGGACGACATACGAGACCTCGGATGGGGAAAAACTTTTCCAAAAACCCACACGAGGGGGGAACATTCTTGACCTCCTCACAAACCACCCAAACCTCGTCCCCAGAACAGAACTCCTTCCAGGATTCTCAGACCATGGCGCGACCTTCATGGAACTACAAAATACATCCCCCCTGAAAATCCCCAAACGCAGAGAAAAATCCCAATTATCAACAGCAAATGCGAAAGCCCCATTGAAAGGCTGCAGCACAACTGAGCAGCCACATAGCATCGACTTTCAACGAGGACAGCAATGCAGGTAACATCTGGACAGAAATCCGTGATGGCCTTACTCAGGCCGTCTCCGACCATGTCCCCACAAAAAAATGAGAGCCAAACACAACCTCCCGTGGATCGACTACAACACCAAAAAACTCATCAAAAAAGGGGTAGACTGCACAAGCAGTGGAAAAAAATCAGGAGGGGAAGCCCCCCAGTGCCAGTTTTAAAAAACTAAAAAGACAAGTGCAGAAACGACTCTGGCACCAATACTGGAAGTACATGGAGGAGCTGATATGTGAAGACAACTCAGACCAGACAACACCTAAAAAGAAGTTCTGGAGTTTCATCAAGTCCAGACGGACGGAGGGGACCGGAGTCTCCCATTGAAAGATGGAGGGAAACTGATCACGGACCCACAGAAAAAAGCAGAACTCCTCAACAAACAGTTTCAGTCTGTGTTCAGCCCAAAGACAAAATCACCCCTGAGCAATTCAATCAACGCTGCCCCCCAAACCCAAACTCCCCCCCAAAACCCAGACTGTGAAGACAACAACATCACAGAAACAGGAGTGAGAAAACTACTGCATGGCCTCAGTGAGGCCAAAGCATGTGGACCTGACAACATTACCCACGACTCTTGAAAACCGAAGCGGATGAAATAGCCCCAGCACTCACCCTCCTGTTCCGCTGCTCATACAACTCCGGACAAGTGCCAAGCGAATGGAAGCAGGCCCACATCACCCCTGTCTTTAAAAAGGGTAGAAAGTACAAACCGTCAAACTACCGCCCTATCTCACTAACGTGCATCGCATGCAAAATGATGGAGCATATCCTCACCAGCCACATCATGATACACGCAGAGAAGCACAACATCCTGTGCCACCAGCAACATGGCTTCAGACGCGGACGTTCGTGTGAGACCCAGCTGATAGGGTATGTAGACGAAAACACTGAAGAGATCATGAGAGGTCATCAAGAGGACACAATCGTACTCGACTCTCCAAAGCATTGATAAAGTCAGCCATACCCTCCTCATTCACAAACTCCGTCGCTATGGAATCAAAGGACGAACAAACGCATGGATAGAAAACTTCCTCACAGACAGACAGCAGTGCTAGTAGAAGGACAAAGATCGTCGTACGTCCGTGTAGACTCAGGGATTTCCCAAGGCTCAGTCCTAGGACCAAGCCTATTTCTCTATTACATTAATGACCTCCCCGGCAGGGATCAGCTCCAAAGTCCGCCTGTTCGCAGATGACACGATGTGCAGCCACACAACAAAGAAGGCATCCGACCAACAGACACTACAAAACGACCTTGACACTCTGACAAAGTGGGAAGAGCAGTGGTCCATGAGCTTCCATCCAGAAAAGTGCTCAACACTGAGTGCTACACGGCGACAGAACAAACTCCAACATGTGTACAAACTCCATGGACACACTCTAGAAGTTGTGACCTCAACCAAATATCCAAGACGACCAAAAATGGGATCCCACATTGAGAAGATCACCGCAAAAGCCAGCAAAACCCTCGGCTTCCTTAGACGAAACTCAAAATCGGAAACGAGAAGATGAAGAAACTGCATCAAAAACCTTGTTCGACCGATTGTTGAGTACGCATCATGCGTCTGGGACCCCCACACCAGCAACGAGATCCAGGAGATCGAAAAGATCCAGCGTAGAGCAGCCAGATGGGTCACACACAGCCACAGACCAACAACCAGTGTAGATGTAATCCTACACTCTCTGAAGTGGCCAAATTAGAGAAACGCAGACAAAATGCCAGACTGGAAATGATGTACAAATTCCATCACAATCTTGTTGACATCAACTCCAAGCACTGCCCAGGAAATCCAGACCAGAAGAAGTTTAGCTGCAGCTACGACATCCCACAGTGCAGGACAGACTACCGACAAATGTCCTTCTTCCAAGAGCCATCCCAGAGTGGAACAAATTACCAGAGGTTGTGGTGACGGCGGAGACCCTGGACCGCTTCGCCTCTCACCAATAACACCAACGTAACAACATCCCCCCCCACCTCCTCCTACACCCCACCCCTTTTCCCCCCACTTCCTCCTTATCTCCACTCCCCCCTCCCCACCCACCCCTAAAGCTGAAATCAAAATTATGTCTGACAAACACAGCGCAAATCTTCGCAAACCCCTAAGTATATGACAGAGCCATCAGCATAATGATGCTGGTCGTGAACAGGAGAAGAAGAAGAAGTGACTTCACTGCCAGTGTCGAGGAGGGCGAACTCGTACTCTGGCATTCCATTAACGGTGATGTCGGCTGTTGGACAAGTGCTCTTCCTGGCCCCGCTGCCTGCATGTTGGTGGCAACGGGGGTTAGAAGTTTCCCTGCTGCTGGTGGTTGACTATGGGCTGGGGCGACGTCGGTAAGCTTACTGTTGCTTGGCCCAGCAGTCTGCTTCCCTGTGACCTGGCATTGACACCACCAGCATGTTGGGGCCTTTCTCCTCTCTGGCAGGCGACGATTTGTTCGGGAAGGTGGATTCTGCTGTATCCCTGAAGTCTGGAGAGCTGCGACAATGGTTGGCTGCTGCTACTCCCTCAGCTGCTGTTTCAGGGATGCCGTTTCCGTGGTGAGGGCAGCAAGCTGGGTCTCTAGGCGATGGAAGGCATCAGGTGAAATGGTTGAGTTTTACGTTCTCATAGCGAAAGCTTTTAGGGACATGTCTTTCATTCACGATAGACTTTGGTGTCATTGGATTTAAGAGATTCGTGGTGTGGTTGGTCATTGTTGTTATTCGATGGTGGTAGTCGTTAAAGTTGTCTCCTTTTGTTGTAGTTGTTGATGTTCATTTCGTCTTCTTCTGGGGTGGGTTAGAACCAATCGTCGAGTCCAGAGGACATCAGGGCGTTGGCGAGCATCCTCATGGGTTGTGTCCCGAGGGTTGGGTGCGGCAGTAGAAATTCATGCAGCTGTAGTTGGTGTGTTCGTCTGTAGTCTTGGATGGTGGTCATGGCGACAGGGAGGGCGGTGCAGTCACTCAGGGCATGTTGGAGAGAGGCCTCTGACCCGCATTGGCAGGTCAGGCCCAGGAGGACACATCTGTTGTATCCTTGTGACGAGATGGAGGATGTGTGTAGGTGGGTCCTCTAGGGGAAGGACCGGGGATAATTTCTCAATGGGAATTATCTTAACGTTTCACCTACACCCTCTCTCTTACTAGTGGTGGAAGGAGCAACTTTCCAGTACTAGTCATCGAAGAAATTTTTATTTAATTCCAGGACTGGGTAAAATACTAAAATAGTGGCTCTGAGATAATTTTTCCTTAGGCCTTTACTCATAGAAGTACTTGTAGCTCCGAGAGACAGAATTGAAGAGAGAAGTTCAAACATTCAACCTTTGATTGAACAACAGAGAACTGACACAAGTTAAGTGCACTTTCACACATCAACTTTTATTGTTTACACATTGGTAAGTATTGGCATGTCAACTCTGAATAGGCTAGGGTTTAATTCTCCTTGGACTACCACAATGAGGGCCCTCCCTCACTCCTACTTTACTCGCTTGCACTCGGTGCAGCAAGTTTTAAGTTGGCATACAGGGGGTCTGTCTAAGTTACACTGAATGTGTCCCAAGAGGTACTCATAGACAGAGTCTCCCCTGCCTTATCATAAAGTGAGGGCAAGGGTCTGATGGATTTGAGTCCAGGTGGTAAGCTAACTTAGCTTTGCTTCGGAGAGGGTAGTTGATCTCTCCTGTGGTTGGTGACTGCCCCACTGGTGTAGATTGGAGGTCTGGTGTCGCCCTGGTGTTGGGCGAAGTCCCAGCTTCTGGTCCAGCTGCAATGTGTAGCGTGGCCAGATAAGGTGACCAGGGTATGGTGACCAGGATAGGGTGACCAGGATCCCAGTTCTGCGATAAAGAGAACTTGGTCTGTTGGTGAGAATCTGATGGCTGGTTTGTCGAGTGCTCACATTTACCCTGGTTTACTTTCAGCACAGGTGTGAGACTCAGCCAGCAAAGTATTCTCTATGGTAGAGTGTCTGCTTAACTATTAATCTCCACTTTTGTTTAAAGACTAAGTTAAGCTTACAAAAGGGTAGGAACAGTAATACAATGTTACATACAGGGTCGAACTTTAATTAAGGACCACTTATACACAGTCTCACAAAACATAGAAAGAAAAACCGACAAACGACAGAAACTTTATAAATGTTTAATTTCATTATCAGTGAACAACATTTTGTCACTTTTATCGAAAAAATCATTCTTTCTGATTAGACAGGGGAGCCTGAATGAGACTACCGCCCAAAATGACATTCACAAAAAGAGTTTCTTTACAGTCTGATCAAAACCCAGTGTGCCCCCCTCGTGCTGCCACACAATCCACACAGCGCTGCCTCATGGTGTTGACTGTTCTTGTAATGAGTGCCTGGGGAGGTTTGCCCACTCCTGCTGCAGGTAGTGCAGCAGCTCCTGTCGATTTGCCGGAACAGGGTGATTTTCTTGAACTCTCCTCCCAAGCTCGCCCCAGATGTTCTCAATAGGTTCATGTCCGGGCTGTTTGCCGGCCATGGCATCCTGGTGATGCCAGCTTGCACCACAAAAGTGTTCACGGCTCGACAACGATGTGGATGGCATTATCGTCCATGAACACAGCCTGAGCCCCAATCTGCTGGAGTGCTGGGACAACCAAAGGCCGTAAAATCTCCTGCAGGTAGCGTTGGCCGTTCAGGTTGCCATCCACATGGTACAGGGGAGTCTTGTGGTGACTGCTGATGCCCCCCTCCCCCCATACCATGACGGAGCCACCACCAAAAGCGACGACCTCCTGGATGACGTCATCTGCCAGCTGCTCCCTGGACGCCGCCACACCCGAATGCGTCCATCTCGTGGCTTCAACTGGAACTTGGACTCATCGTGGAAAAGCACCATCCGCCACTGAGCCCGAGTCCATGTTCGATGAGCTGTGCACCAGGCCAGGCGACGTGCCCGGTGGGCCGCAGTCAGTTTTGGTTTCTGGACTGGGCGTCTTGCTCGAAGGTTGGCAGCATTGAGGCGCCGCCGTATGGTCATCTCACACACTGCTGTGTTAGTGGCAGCTTGGAGCCGACGCCTGATGGTGTTGGAGGTGGTGGTCCTGGTCCGAAGAGCATGTCTGCGGATGAACCTGTCACCTTTTGCAGTGGTCTTCTTTGGCTGGCCTGGATGGGGTCTCTCTTTGACAGTTCCAGTGGCTTGAAAACGTTCTCTCAGCCGAATGATGACGGAGTGGGACACTTGTAGTCTTCTGGCCACTTCTCGAACGCCAACTCGATCCTGCAGCCATGCAATCGCCCGGGTCCGGTCAAAATCAGACAGCTTGCATCTTGGAGGCATTTTTTGTGTTATGAAGAATTATGCACGTTGGGCTGCTTTTAGGGGCATTCCAGTCAGTAAAATGCTCTGCAATGCATTGGTTTTTTGCACGTGCATTTGGAATTTCAGTGCAAAACCGTTTGAAGCAGTGTTCACTCTTGCTTAAAAAACAAGCAATTTTGACAACAATCTGCAACTTTCACCCCCCCCCCCCCCCCTCTGCATGCCGCACGTGACAATAAGACAGCTTTCGCAAGCTTTGCGGAATACTCTGTTAACCCCTTAAACCTTTCCCAGTCGAATTCTTCGAAAAAATGCATTGCTTGTATTTTTGGCCAATTTAAAAAGAAAGGGCCTTTTTTCGGGGTGGTCCTTAATTAAATTTCGACCCTGTAGTTTCAGTCAAACAACTCTTCCACGTTTCTTATGAATTAAAATCACACTGACTTGGGTTACACTGAGTCCAAGTACCATTAGTGTAACTTAAAGTCATACACTACAAATCATTCCAACAATCACCATATTTATAAATCAGGGTAGCAGTTCTTAACCTAGCACAGGCATGCTGTTTTCCTGACCACCATTAATCATTTAATTATTATTTAACAGATAAAAATTGCCTACTGGCAAAAGTCAGGGTAAACACAAAAAAACAATGGTCAGACAGTTTTGTTAAGCAAACTACTCACAGAATAATCATTCATCAGTTTGATACATGTTGCTAAGCATTTGTACAAATTTACAATGTTATGCACACAGCATACATAAAATCAATACATAGATTCCAAAAGGTAAAACAGAGTTCCAAACCACTTTTCCTGGGAATGAACAGTGAATGACTGGAGATCAAGGAGGATACCAGGATTGTCCCACGACTTCTCTAGTTGTCTCTTTTGTCTTCTACTGGTCTGGTCTACAGGCAGTTTTGAGGGGTCAGTGAAGGTTACCCCCTGTGCGGCTAGTATATATGTATTTAACTGCGGAATTTGATTTTGACAACCTGTCACTCAAACCATCAGGGGTGAGAGGGGGAGGGGTCTAGTCTTATCACTAGTCGCCTCGGGAAAATGTTTGATCCTACTCGGCATCGCTCTCTGACTTCCCGCCCGGTTTAATTTATGGTCCGTCAGAGGCATACTACCGTTCGGATCCGCCAGATGTGGTGGTGGCAGTGTGTAAAGCGGCCAAGGCCTTTGTTTCGAAATACGGCCACACGTGCAGGTGAGTGGGGGGGGGGGGGGGGGGGGGGGGGAGGGGGAGTGGTTGGGGAGAGCATGGTAGCGGCGGCGCTACTTTGATTTCCCGGGGTAGAAGGGGAAGGGAGGGGGGTGAAGATAGCGCCGGGAAAGGGTGGTGGTGGTGGGGTGAAAACGGGCGATTGCCACGATGCAATTGAAATCTCCACGTCGTTGCTACTCAGAGTGGAGAAGGAGAGTTGGGGGGGGGGGGGGGGGGGGGGTGTGGAAGAGCGGCAACCAAGCCTTTGTGTCGCTGGTAGAGAGGGGAAGGGGGGGAGGCCGACAAGGATGAAAGGTTTTCACGGGCCCGCGGCTTGCACTAAGCTGGAGAAAGGGGGAGAGGGGGGTTGAGAGAGTGGAGTGAGGCATAGATTTGAAATCTATTTTTTTGGGTTTGGGGTTTTAGTGGGACCGATCGGTGGTTTTGTCAAGGTTTCGTCACAATCCTGTCCTGATCCGTCGGAGGATTGCTGGACTCCTGGGGGAAGTTGCACGCTGGTGACCTACTCGTTTTTGAGTGAAAACCCGTATTTTAGGAAGAAGAAGTCGGAGTCGTGGGGATTTTTTCTTTGCATGGGGATGAACACCCATCCTTTCTCGGCACATCAGGCCTTCAGAGCGTCGTTCCTGATGTCGTAGGGAGCTTGTCGGGCTTTGCTGGTAATTTGGCCAGAGATAGTCGTAGTTGACGTGGAGGGGCCCGTTCTGTGGCAATTTGGCGGCACTGTCCGCCATGTCATTGCCCTTGATTCCTGTATGGGGGGGCAGCCACATCAGGGGAAGGTCTGTTCCTTTACAGATAATTTGGTGAGCCAGGAACAGGATTTCGGCTTGGAGCTCCTGTCGATTCTTCATCCTCCCCGTCGACAAGCTTTGCAAAGAAGACTTGGGGGTCCGTTAGAATGATCACAGCCTGGGGAGACTGTGGGGATGTCGTTGATGGTAGCACAGGGCCCTTTAAAATGGCGTTGAGGTCGGCAGTAAAAATACTAATCCCCTTTGGGTAGTTGGTACTGCTTAGTGGTTTTGAGTTCTGGGATAACCAGAGCGCATCCTGCCTCGCCGTTTTCTAGCACTGAGCCATCGAAGGCATCAGACAGTGGCCTCTAAATATATAGGGGTCCGACCCAAAAAA
>JAFLJL010003159.1:232910-245117 GCA_018398815.1 Conus ventricosus | reverse complement strand
CATTACAATCTAGACAGCTATTTCATGGAAACACTTTGTAACAGAATTACTATACATTGTACAAAGTACATACATTAAAAGAAAAGGTGTATACCCTCGCTGCTTCTGCAGCTTGTTCACAAGCCTTTGTGCAGTGCTTGATGCATTTAAGACCACCTTTCATGTGCCTTTGCTTTGATTTTTACATGTGACCAACATTCCAAATATTCCTTCAGTGGATTCTGTTAAGTCTGAGGCCTTAGTAACTACTGCCAGTGTTTCCTATAGACTTGTTAGCAGTATCAACTATTATTTTGTCCTGCATGTGTGCATATTTATGAGGAAGAAATAACATGACTTTCGAACTGCATGTGTGCATATTATGAGGAAGAAATTACATGGATTTTGAAATACTTATCAGGATGTTTTCTGTGGTGTGGATGCTGCATGGAAAAACAGCATTTCATATATATGTAATCTACTATCACTGAAATGTCTCCATTTCCCATGCTGCATATACACACCCTCATGAACCTTCAGCTTTTGCTGTCCAACAAGGTCTCTTGACACAAATGTTCCGTTCACAAATCAGTTCAAATGGAAATTATGATAACCAATGATGAGAGAAACCATAGAGGAGCACTTTGGAGAGCTTCGTATGATGGAGGTTCGTCCTCGAAATATATCCAGAAAGGGGACATCTTTAGAAACAGATTCTGGACACTCGATCTCAATCCACATGAAATTAACGCCTTCATTGTTGGGCTCAATCCATTAGTCATGGAGGTGAAGGACCTGGATATGCATGTTATGTGTGATGTACACGTTTTACATAGTCAGAATAAACATACTGACTTAAACCATTTCCATCTCTACAACTTAAAAGAAGGAATGGACATAGGTAACAACATAACTAACCTGATTGTTGGACGCAGAAGTCGGACACAGGTGTGAATGAAAAGGATTTTTTTTAGTCTCCCTTTTCAAACACTCATCCAGTTCCACTCTTTCCATTCCATTTCGGAACAAACAAAAATGCTCTCACATCTCACTACTTTACGACGTGATTTTATTAGATCAGCACATTTGGTTTATCTTCTCCATTATCTTTAGGAAGAAGGTTGTTGATCACCGGTTGGCATACTCCTGATGATGTCAGAATCGCCTGAAACACAATCAAATCCTTCTGACAACAGAGAATGATGTAAAGAACAAAAGGCAAACCTATTACAGGTGTGGACAAGAAAAATAAACCAGTGCCTGTGATGATCCTGGATGCTGAGCTAATCCCAATGTGTCACAGCCAAAGAAGTAGTGGGGACAAAAATAGTATCTTTCATCAGTTGGGAGTTTCATTGTGCATAATGAAGGCACTACTTAACTCTCGAGTTGGTTTGACTCCTACCTGCACGCTCGCTGTTGACCTCATTTCAAAAGTGATAGTATCTAATTATAAAGCCAGAAACCACACAATAGGTTCATGGCCTGTGGCAAACAAGCAGTCAACTGATTCCACTATATTGTGGACAAGAAGCTGGCACATGTGATTATCTGCGAGGGCAGTCCGTCTAACACATAATTCATCAGAAGCGGTTAGTCACCTATGCAAGCAAACATGTATGACAAAGAAGAATACTGGGAAAATTAGGTTTTAGTAACTGTTCCTTTCACCTCTACTTCATTGTCAGAACAAACAATTCACCCATTTTCAACATCTAAGAGCAAAAGAATTCACACAGTAAACAAAATTTACTAAGAGTAATTTACACAGAAAAATGGTGACCAAAAAAGCCTACTCGGTGAAAACAGCCATTTAGTACCACTCCTTCCCCACCACTGGTACTTGTATTCACTCCTGTACAGATTTGGATGAATGCATAAGGGTGGGTGGGGGGGGGGGGGGAGATGTAACAATGCACACGGAGGGAAAAATCATATTTTAAAACCTAAAATCAGTCAGGCAATGGGAGAAGGCACTCACAGACCCAAGTGCTCTAACTGATCAAGTGAAGATTGATAACTTCTTCCTATACATGTACTTCATGATAAGCACACAATGTATCGATGGCTCCATGTGGCTTCATCCTTCCTCTCCTATTCTCTTCCACGGATTCAACCCTTTCACTGCCATCGGCGCCTTTTGGCGACGACAGGGCAGAGCCATTTGGCGACAAAGTAGGGTAACCTAACTCCCGATACTCTCACGATTCAAGTTCATGAGATAAAAAGCCAGCAATAAACGTCATAGTTGGGGATGGTCTGGCCCATGCTCACAGCCGTTTGCTTTGTCAGAACACTATTCAGTTCAGCGTTTTATCGACTTTAGTCCGATTGTTTTTCCATTCACTATGACGTCACCACCAAGCACTTCACGTACTTGACCTTGCCGTACAATTACCACACATCAAGTGCTGGAATATTGAATAGATGGTCAGTTGTTCCTAATACAGATGAAGAAGACCCAGATAGTTTCAAGGAAACAACGATAGTGTGGGCTTGACCGAATTATTGCAATGTGAAGTGTTGGACCATGGCCAAATAGTTGGGAGAGGAGCCGTGCTGACGAGAGGTAAGACTAGACGCCCACTTACTACCGCTGTGCCCCAGTTTTTTTGTGTTGAGCCAGCCAGCACTGACTGACTGACCGATGGTTATGTGAGGGGGCCAGCTAAGACTTTAGGCAGTGAACTTCACACACGCTGTGGGCCGACACTTGCTGGTCGAGGTTGAAGGGGGCGTGGCCGACTGACATGTGAGAGGCGAGCCACAGAGACGTGTTGGGTGGGTTTTATGAATAGCTGAAGGGCTCTCAAAGGTTCAGAGACCAACAGGCACATGAATGACTTTGTGTTCATAAAAAAATATTACTGTTGAGAGTGAAAGAGACGTGTGTGTATGTGTGTGCATGTGTGTGTTCCCTTTTTCTTTCTTACACGTGTACCAGTTAGGCATAAGCATGTATGTGTGTGTGTGTGTGTGTGTGTGTGTGTGTTCCCTGCTATTGGAGTAGTTGTATTTGTGGGCGTTTCTTCCACTTTTCTGTTGGAAATATACTTTCTGGTCTTCAATTGCAAGTGGAGTATTTTTCCTCCCTTGTTGAGAGTTTGTTGGCATTCTTTCTTCATTTTTTTAAGTTTAGAAGGAACATAACATTTTTTTTTTATTTTGCTTTTTTTTTTGCACTTGAAAGTACCAAAAATTTGAAATTGTTGTTGACTTACCATTACTAACATGTTATGATATAATAAAAGTACAGTGTATCTCCTCCATTTTACAAAAATAGCATGAGAATTGGTTGTTTAGTTCCAGAGATATCCGCGTTTCACATATGCTGGTATAAAATAAGAGCTTTTTGGAAAAATGGCTGGCGATGGGGATTTATGCAAAATAGAATGTCTGGCGGTGAAAGGGTTCAATGGCTTCATCAACAATCAATGATTGTCAAACTAATCCGAGTTCCTTGCCAGTATCCTCTGATGGACAAAAGCCTTTGCTCAGAAAATTAACAAGAACATTAACTGATGTGAATTTTTCATTACACTTTTAAATAACTGTCTCTTCACTTTTTACTATACTGATGGACGTAACTGGAAAAAAAATCTTGACGTAACTGGAAAAAATCTTGATGCAATCTATTTCTTTCATGCTAATATGGGCACTAAGCAGTCTCTGTCTGAAGAGCATAATAATTATGATGTGAATTTTATTTCAGATTTTGGTGATTTCAGCTCTTTTGTCAGCTGAGAGGCTGTGAACTGCATCTATTGAAAAACAGTCATCATTCTTCAGGATGAGATTTTCAAGAGTTTCATTGAGCAGTGCTCCTTTGGGGATTTCAGAAGAAGTGCCAGCAGACCTCAATTTCACAAAAGAACTTTAAATGTTCATAGCCTACCGTTTTCCAGAATCACTGTTTCCCTTGTGACTTTTGCTATCGATGTGCCGCTGAATGCCAAAACGACCACTGTGAGCAATCGAGATTTCACAGTTACACATCCTTCTTTTGTTGAGTGTCCACCTTCATCGAGTTGAAGATTCTGACACTTGCATGTGTATGACCGTTCTTCATCCTGACATTAAGGCAGTCATACTCCAACTTTGGGGAAGGTGCATGCTATGTGTAATGTGTCATCCATACCAACGGCCAAACTGGCCTTCTCTTCCGAAAGTTGGTGATGGGATTTTACCCATGTGCAAGATGCTGTGCGTGTGTTCACACACGGAACCTCAGTTTATAGTCTCATTCGAAGGACTGTACAGGGAATGGAGTCAGAACAAATGTTAACTCCGAGGGAAAAATCCCCCTGTACTGAAATTCGAAACCACAGGATCACGAGTCCGGCGCTCTACCAACCGAGCTATTCCAGCCCCATGGTGCCGTGTGCGAACGTATCGCCTTTCTTTGACGCAGTGATGAACTTGAAAATTGTACGATACGCTGGTTTGTACTTCTGTTCATATTTATTTTTATTTTTGACCACAGGTTCCACCAATGAATCTGAATTTTTGTTGTCCGTTTCATGGGCGCCAGTTGAAGCTGAACGAGAAGCCATGTTGATATGCATTCATAGAGACAGGAAGTGTGCATGCGCCGTGGGAATTTCTGAAAGTTGGATCAGACTCTTGGACTCGGCCAGATTATGTGTTTAGTGCATTTCGTGAGCTCGGTCATCAAAAATTCGTACATACAATCGTAATACTGTATTGAATTACTGAGATTATATGCAAAAACCGTAAAGTGCACAGGTCTACATCCACCATCAAGGGCTTAAACTCTGTTTGGGAGCACTCCGCACCACCCCTCTTTATAGCCTGTATGCTGAGGCAAAGAGAACTTTCTCTCGAATCGTCGGATGAAACTTAGCTTGAACTACTGTTTGAATCTCTCCTCTGAACCCCCAAACCCTGCATATGACTGTGTTTTTGACCCCAAGTTTCAAAAGAAATTCGATGACCGCCCCAGTTCCATCCAACCCTGGGAATTTTTTTTTCTCCCCCATTTGAACAATGCAGACCTAGGAGGGGTGTGTGATTTTTCCAAGTTTCCTGATGACCCACAATGGACTTTCTTTACTCCAGAGATCCGGTTTGATTTAGCCTTGTACAGTAAAGATTCCACTAGCTATTTGACGTACAAGTACTTTTTTGCCGAACTATGTTCCAAGTTTCCATTCTTCACAAGAATTTTTCACCGACAGTTCCACATCTGCGGAGGTGGTTGCCTCTGCTGTGTAATATGCAACAGGTCCTTCTCAGATATGTTCTAGACACGTTCCCACTGACAGCTCCAACTACACTGCCGAGTTGACAGCCTTGGTCTTGGCTCTTGAAATGGTTTCTTAACCCTCTTGACAGGCGAGAACCCGCTAGCGCCCAACCGAAATCACACGGCCAAAACGCTGAGCAACTGCCAGCGCCCGGTAAAACACGTGGCAACAATGGGCGCCACCATATTTCTCGTAGAAAAGGAAGTCTCGCGAGAACGTGACTTCCTTCTTCCTGTGGCCATTTACTTCCGTTTGCAAAAAACCGCGAGTCGATACGTGCCGTAGTTCTCGAATTACGAATTTTTTAAGTTTGTGGTCGAAATGCTGTTTTTCGCCATCGCTAACCTTGATTTCTGCTGTTCTATAACGAGATTTAGTGATGAAGATACTGTGATTTGTAGGATTTACGGCATAAGACTTAGTGAAAGTGCTGGGTAATGAAGCTTAGAGTGACCTAGATTTCGACTGGGATGATGTTCCAGGTATGATTCGGAAGAACGTTCTGAAGATTCCCCCCCCCCCCCCCCCGTAAATGGCTCATATGATATTCTTCAAACTTATGATATAGCAACATATATATTCGTAGGAATTTTTAAAATTATTTTCATTTCACTATTTCCTTTCCTCTCTTTTAAATTAATTTTTAAATTGGGTAACCATGTTCAAATTACGGAGTTACTTACCTTGCCGATGGGTTTTCGGCGTAACTAAGCTCAGGTAAGTGCATACTAAAGAAGGTTAATCAAACATAAAAAGTTCCTCGTTTTGCCAGATTCCCTTTCTGCACTGGAGGCCATTGCCAGCCATAACCTCAAACACCATCAACTGCTGAAGTCATGTGAACTACACATCGCTCTGAAATCAGATGGATATAACATACTTTTTGCTTAGGTTCCCAGCCATGTGGGCATTCGAGGCAACGAAATGGTTGATGAACTTGCCAAGAGAGCCACAGAGAAAATATTGAGCAGATTGTCTATCATCCCTCACACTGATTTGAAACGCGAAACCCAGGCCTATGTCAAAGATCTGTTATTGTTAAATTAAGAGGAATGGGACTTGCAGACGGATGATAAAACTATTTAAAATTCATCCAAATCTGAAAGATTTTTTACCATGTTCCCAAGGCGGCTGTAAAGAAGAAACTGTTTTGTGCCGTTTGCATACAGGCCACTTCTTTTACACCTATTCTTATCTTTTAAAAGCACAGCTTTATTTTTCCGTCCCGTGCGAGACAGTGAAAGGGCCGAACAAACAAGGCTTACACATTTCTGACCCAACATTTTTGTTGATGTAGTCCAAGCAGAGGCATGTATCAAACTTGTGTACTAGTTAACTAGGGAAAATTAAATTCCCAGAAAGTGATGTCATTTTTGCACAATTGTGTGCACGTTGTCATTGTTTGAATATCGCCTGACCACTTGTGTACAAGCTATCATCCCCACCTGTAATGGCCGCTCAGCAATGCTGAACACATTGTTGCCAGACCAGCTATGCACAGATGACATTCAGTTGGCCGAGTACAGCGCGGTTAGCTGGCTGGTGGGGAGCGGCCTGCAGAAAACAGACCTGTTTACCCCTTGGCTACCCAAGTGTAATCCCAAATACTGAAAAGTGTAATCTTATGGGGGAAAAGTGTAATCGAAGGTGCGAAGCGCCGAGATAGCAAATTTTTTTGGGGGAAGCAAAATGGTGCAATCTGGTGCACATTCTGGCGAAAACATGATTTACATTTGTGTGTGCGCGTGAAGTGTGTGAAGTGTGCGTGTTCGTGAGGTGTGTGTCACTCTGGTGTGTGTGTGTGTGTGTGTGTGTGTGTGTGTGTGTGTGTGTGTGTGTGTGTGTGTGTGTGTGTGAGTGAGTGAGTGAGATCAGTAGACTGGAGATATTTTTAAAAAAAAAACCAATAATTTATTTTTATATTAATTTCTATTCAAATATGAAATTTCAGAAAAGGGCATGTACAGGTAAAGGAAAAGGTACTAAATACATAACTTTTCTAAGTCATACTTTCTTGCAGCAATCTTGGAGTCAGGAAACATCGTTTGAAATGCCTTGACAAACTTGTCAGCATTCGCAAGAGGCAGGTTATTTTTTGCCAGGATGTCCCAACACATCTTTGCTTCAGCTTTTGTTGTCATCTTTTCCAATGAATTTCCAGAATCATCATGCTTGCTCTGGATCATGAAATTCGCGATAGATTTCTGCTTTCCAGCTGCTTCGATGAACTGCTTGTGAGAAGCCGTGCCCACATGTCTCTTACAATCGAACATTCCGCCATGTTCACAGCTGAAGTCCGACTTGCATATGCTACAATGCACATATCCCGGCCTTCTTGATGGGAAAAGACAGTTATACTTGTCATTGTATACCTGGCGGTATTTTTGAGTAACTCGTGCCTTTTTTGGTTTCTCAGGAACTGTTTCTTCCGTAACACGGCAATCAGAATCGTCGTCTGTCTCATGCTGAGCACGCTTTGACGCCATCTTTGATAATGATGTCAACCCGCGAAAGTTATCTCCCTTACTAAAACGTTCAACCTCATGCCTGCCCGCAATGCTGGCTTTCGGTTACACTGATATGAAGGAATAACTGAACACTGTAACTTTCGCAGGCGGCACAGTGAGTGAACAGGCCATCGCGTTGTTGAACCGACGAGAATGATTGCTTTCGAAAAGTGTAGTTTTGGCGATTCGCGTGGCGGAATTTAATGTTTGAAGGCGTAATGGGAGGTTTGAAATCGTGATTTATTACGCCAAAGGCGTAAAGTAAACAGGTCTGAGAAAAACCCCTTTCCCTGACCTGCATTCACGGCTTGGCCTCTGCAGCTGTGGGCGAGCTGTAAACTCCCCTGCCTCTCAAAACCAAGTAGCTTGCTCTGAACAGCCATGGGTGTGGAAGATCTGTGGGGAATTCCATGTCAAGCGCCATCACAGTAAAACATACCCTTTAGAGTGTTGGGACTTGCATGATGTGGGACAAACACTTTACAGCAGACTCCATGAAAACCTTGTTCAGAGATGTCTCACCTGATGTGATCTTTGAATTTCTGAGGGAAATTACATTTTTCATCTGATCTAAGATTTTATGGAGGAAAGATCTTTAACAAAATTTCCAGTGTGTTTTTGGAGGGCGAGTTTTAAAGAGTTGTGTGAATGAGTTTTTTTGTTTGTTATTGTTTTAATGACTTGTGAGTTAACTTAAACGTGGTGGCAGCCCCGATATGGCCCTCTGCAATCCACTGGGCTATAAGCAACATTACCATTACCAGTACATGCACAGTGAAATGTGTACTCACCTGGGTCAGTTATGGAGAGGGTACAAACCCTGAAGTATTTCCCACAGGCAGTGCCCAGCTCAATGTTGTTGCCATTGTAGTGGTGCACACCTGTCTTGGCCAGCATGGCATAGTACTCAATTTCACTTTTCCTGCAATCCAAACACTCAATTGTTTATACCCATTCATTTCTTTCTTTCTTTTAATGTTAACTCATTCTTTGCACCGACACAGCCTAGATACTCTTGCTTTGTACTCTGGGTACAAAGCAAGAGCATTGACAGATTCAATTAGTGATTTATCTGAATCGCTCTCCCTCTCTATCTTCCTGCTGTCTATCCGAGTCCATTTCCAGTATCAGGAGTAGATAATCCATTCTTTAGCTAACTTCCTTTTTTAAAAAAATGGTTACTGGTTTCCTTCATGCACATTTAATTACAAATTCTATTATTATTCTATTTCTATTCTATTCAGCAGTTTAAGACTTTTATGTTTCAAACATTTGCATAGGTTATCAACTCTTCTTCTCTATGGTGTCACGTTTAGACACTGCAGCTTGAATGGCTACTAGAAATAAAACAAAATTAAAGGCATGGCACTGTTGAGCATGTAAAGACACTTGTGAATATCTAGAGATCTTGGCGACTTTTTCTTCCTTTTGGCTCTAATGAACAATTTCCACCCAGCACATTACACCTTTGTGTTCATAATAAATAAAAGAAAATGTAGGCACAAATCACAGGGTATCTCTACCTTGGAATCTTTTCATCCCACATCATATGAGCACCTGATGATTATAAGTTGTTTTCTCGGGTACATCCTTTGTAACTTCAAAGACAAAAGCAAACAGCATGAAAAGACATGCTGGCTTCATCTTTATTGCTTCAGCAACTCCGAAGCCATCATACATGCATTCAAAGCAGTTGTTCTTTGCTTCTAGTTTCTTGGAACAGGGATTCAGGGAAGAGAACAAAATTTTCAGAGTATGGTGGATGCAAAGTTATGAATTGCATTAAAAAGTACAAACTTCCAAAAAAGAAAAGAAAAAAACAAACACCTAACTGGCTCACAAGTAATGTGGTTGAAAAGTGAAGAGATAAGATAATGTTGCTTATAGCCCAGCCGACCGCAAAGGGCCACATCAGGGCTGTGGTTGAAAAGTGAAATGGTTGTATCAGCTATTGTGTTGCAACCACAAGGAAACTTTTAACAGGTCTGCAATTGACAGCGATACAGTCTTGTTTTCAATGCGATTGATAATATGCAACCTACCCTTCACAGACAATTTTTTAGGCCAGCAGACAGAATCAAGTCACAGGAGATGACAAATGTTGTGAACTCAAGAGTGATAACTTTTGTGTCTTGTGAAAAGTGGCAATAGATGGCAAATGTATAAAAGAATTGTGAAAAAGAAAGTCTGTATTCAAACACAAACTTGACAGATGCATCTTTTGTGTTTCATATATCCAGCAAGTCACTAATATACTTCAGCAAATGAAGGCTCCATTTTTCCTGGACAGCACTGCGTAGCCTGTGAAAATTAAATACATTATCAAGTGAAGCGTTTTTGCAAATGATGTGGTACCAAAGAAACTTAACAGTGGATATGGCTGCAACTGCTGAAAAATGACCTTGTAAATTTCAGATAACTAGACTGTCCTTAGTGACACTCTCAACAAAACACTAATCAGTTCCTTTGCTGGCATCATCTTGCACTGGGACCAAGTATGCTTGAATCCCCCCCCCCCCCCCCCCCCCCCCCCCCCCCCCCTCCCCACCAGTGAGGTACAGAAAGGGAGGAACAATTATTGGTTGTATTGATAAACTACAACCATTTTAAGATAATTTCAAGAAATTAAGCAACATAAAGATTATCTGGTTCTGTTCTCTTTCAATTGAGCCTGATGTGGCAACTCTTGTTCTGAGAAGCATCCTAAACTGATTATTCACGTTTTATCTCTTCTGATTTTACAAAGCAATTTCACTGACACTGTCAGAGATTTTTTCCACCTAAATTTATGATCATGGTACCAAATTAAAAAAAAAAAATCCCACTTGTCAGATATCGACAGAATCTGTGTAAGCGCCAACCCTGCATTATGCCCACTAGCACAGAATGACCCTGACATTGCATTTGCTTCCAGTTCCAGTAAGCATAATTTATGAGAAAATTTTTTTCTTCCACTTTGTTTACTCAATTACTGCTCTAGTGAATGGCCGGGGGGGGGGGGGGGGGGGGGGGGGGGGGGGGCCTTAGCACCATCAAAATCAATTCCATACATATTTGCGAAAAACAATATAACAAAAAAATACAGTAAAGCAGTTAATTTCAAAGATGATTAAAAACATCTTCAAATTGCATCTATCTTTTTTTTTAAAACATCTTTGACCAAATGGAAAGCATGTCCTGCTGTGAAACTGTAAAACACATCCAAAATATAGTTAATTAAGCAAAACATAATTCATTTATCAAACTAAAAAAATCCATCAAAATTGTGTTCATCTTTCTTGCATATTAATTAGGGTCTACACTGAAAAAACAATGCCAGTTTGAAAAAAAACCCCCAAAAACAAAACAATGATATATAATGAAAATTATGATGCAGTGTATTTCCACATTTTTCTTACTTCCTAAACTGGGTGTTTGAAGCCTGAGCATTTACCTGAGAGGAGGGGTGTTGTTGCAATGATGACCAGCTTGGCTTTTCCTTGTCTCAGGGTCTTCAGAGTCTGCATTGTACCCAGGAAGTACTTGCCAGATTTCATCACCAGTGCCAATCTGGCATTGATGTTTTCTGCGGCTTTTTCTGCCAACCAAAACATCACTGATAAGATAAGATAATGTTGCTTATAGCCCAGCCGACCGCAAAGGGCCATATCAGGGCTGTCACCACGTTAAAATCAACTCACCAGTCATATAAAAAATTAAAAAAAAATTAAAAAAAAAACAAGAAAAAAAAACACCTTTCATACATTTCGTTTAAATGACATCGTCTAGAAACGCACCAGAAACTTTGTTAAAAATCTTTCTGCCGTAAAATCTTAAATCAGATGAAAAATGTTAATCTCTCTCATAAACTCAAGGATCACATCAGGCGGGACATCCCTGAACAGGATCTTCATGGACTCCGCTGTAAAATGTTTGTGTCTCACATCGTGCAAGTCCAACACTCTAAAAGAACATGTTTCATTGTGAGTGGCGCATGACATGGAATGCACCACGGAGCTTCTTCACTCTTTAAAAGGTAGCATGGGTAAAATACGAATGGCCGGTGTGCAGCCGGCACAGAAACCGTTTCCTCTTTACGACCTCCCGACGTGGATGGGAGGAAGTCCTTAAGGTTTGGACGGATCTGAAAGAGTTTGTTACTCGTCTGTGTGTTCCAATCCTCCTGCAGAGGTCTCTCACATAATCGTTAATTTTGGGTTTCACATCTGAACAGGGAATATAAATGTTGGACAGTTTCTCTCTTGTGGCGTTCTTGGCTAAACGATCAACCATTTCGTTTCCGCCAATGCCAACATGACCAGGAACCCAAGCAAGAGTAATGTTGTAACCGTCCGCTTTCACTTGCTAAAAAGTTCAAAAAAAAGAAAGTTGGATGCTGAGTGCGCAGTATGCTCAAGTGACGCGAATCGACAGAACCAGAAGTCCCTCTTGAGAATGTGGTTTTCCCCAATAGC
>JAFLJL010003159.1:183111-232810 GCA_018398815.1 Conus ventricosus | reverse complement strand
GCGCAGTTGAGGTTCCTGCCATTGGATCAGGCAGGCAAAGGAGGCGGCATCATCGGGCGTTTTGGAGAGGCTCTGCCCGCATTGGCAGTCACCCAGAGGACCATCTGTGTATCCTGGACGAATGGAGGATGTGTGTAGGTGGGTCCTCTAGGGGAACGGACCAGGGATAATTTCTCAATGGGAATTATCTTAACGTTTCACCTACACCCTCTCTCTTACTAGTGGTGGAAGGAGCAACTTTCAGGTACTAGTCATCGAAGAAATTTTTATTTAATTCCAGACTGGGTAAAATACTAAATAGTGGCTCTGAGATAATTTTCCTTAGGCCTGTACTCATAGAAGTACTTTGTAGCTCCGAGAGACAGAATTGAAGAGAGAAGTTCAAACATTCAACCTTTGATTGAACAACAGAGAACTGACACAAGTTAAGTGCACTTTCACACATCAACTTTTATTGTTTACACATTGGTAAGTATTGGCATGTCAACTCTGAATAGGCTAGGTTTAATTCTCCTTGGACTCCCACAATGAGGGGCCCTCCCTCACTCCTACTTTACTCGTTTGCACTCAGTGCAGCAAGTTTTTAAGTTGGCATACAGGGGGTCTGTCTAAGTTACACTGAATGTGTCCCAAGAGTACTCATAGACAGAGTCTCCCGTGCCTCATCATAAAGTGAGGGCAAGGTCTGATGATTTGAGTCCAGGTGGTAAGCTAACTTAGCTTTGCTTTGGAGAGGGTAGTTGATCTCTCCTGTGGTTGGTGACTGCCCCACTGGTGTAGATTGAGGTCTGGTGTCGCCCTGGTGTTGGCAAATCCCAGCTTCTGGTCCAGCTGCAATGTGTAGCGTGGCCAGGATAAGGTGACCAGGGTATGGTGACCAGGATAGGGTGACCCTGGATCCCAGTTCTGCGATAAAGAGAACTTGGTCTGTAGGTGAGAATCTGATGCTGGTTTGTCGATGCTCACATTTACCCTGGTTTACTTTCAGCACAGGTGTGAGACTCAGCCAGCAAAGTATTCTCTATGGTAGAGTGTCTGCTATAACTATTAATCTCCACTTTTGTATTATAAAGACTAAGTTAAGCTTACAAAAGGGTAGGAGACAGTAATACAATGTTACATAGTTTCAGTCAAACAACTCTTCCATGTTTCTTATGAATTAAATCACACTGACTTAGGCTACACTGAGTCCAAGTACACATGTGGTGTAGACTTAAGGTCATACACTACAAATCATTCCAACAATCACCAGTATTTATAAATCAGGGTAGCAGTTCTTAACCTAGCACAGGCATGCTGTTTTCCTGACCATTTTAATCATTTAATTATTATCTTAACAATAGAATTGCCTACTGGCAAAAGTCAGGTAAACATGAAGTACAATGGTCAGACAGTTAACAAAGATGGCAAGCAAACTACTACCAGAAAAATCTTCATCATTTTGATACATGTTCAAGCATTAGAGAATGTAAATATCTTCGTTCACGACCACCCCATGTGTTTTCTGCCCAAAACCCCCTTTTTTTCCCACATAAAAACGCGTCCATTACAATCATTTTTGGGCCAAAAATTAACACCTTTTTCCCAAAAAAATTTTAACACCCAAAACCTCAAAATTTTGACAAAACAGCACTTTGGAAAGGGGGGTTTCCGGCAAAAAACAGGGGTGATCGTAACCCGCATTTTTACTTTCCTTCAGACACTAAAAATTAACGCCCCGGGACTGAGTCCTTCTTCTATTCTAACATTTTTCTTCTACTTCCAGCTCTACAATAAATCAGAACAAACACCGACTTTCCCTTGATTAACTATTTTTACATCCAAAAAAATTTTTAAAGAACCCTCAATTAATTCTTAAATTCACTGTCTCCGCCAAACCTTGTACGATAATCCAAAACCCTCATTAGGGGGTGAAAAGCTCGTGGGACAGAAAATGGATCCCATTAAAAAAATTTGGGGTCTTTTTTTTTAACTGTTGTAAAGGGACATAAAAAAATTGGGTTCACGAGAAAATCAACGGTCACTCCCTACAACCATAAAGACCCCCTTTTAAGTACATATGTTTTTTAAATATGAAATTTTTCACCACTGTCATAAAAGCCTAAAATCAGAAAGGCTTTGAAAAACGTACTCCTTTCTTCAATTTCTGAAAATTTCTAGTAACTAAAGATTTGCCTCTTTAATTTTTAACTAATGTTAAAATGCTAATATTTCTCTTAAAAAACAAAATTGAGTAACCTCGGGTATTTTTAATTTAAAAATTTTGCCTTGCCCACCAAATATCCACCCAGTTTTTCTTATCTTTTTCAATATGTTAATCCTTTTTTATTTTAAACCCAAATTTCTCTAAGGCAATCCACAATCCCCCCGCCCTATTTTCAATTGGATACTTAAGAACACACGCTCGTTTTTGTTTGGTTATAAGATGTACATCTTTTTTATAACTAATTTTAAAAAACCCTTTTAAAAAAAAACTAATTTAAAAATGGTACTTTCAAAAATTGAACTGTTACTTTCAAGAGGGGGCGTTTTATTAAACCCCCAAAAAACTTTAGACTTACAATTTAAAAACCCCTTTCGTAATGGACATACGGCTTTCCCGGGTTTGACTTGTAAACCCCCTAACTAAAAATTAAATCCACCAAAAAGACGCAGAGTGCCATCAGCATGCTCCCACCCATGGCTTTTTTCAAAACATTAAATTTTCCCTTTACTGCGCAACTACTGGCGCGGTGTTTTTATAGCAAAACCCAATTAAACCACCCTAATCTCTTGGAAGGTCGTAAAAACTTTCATGTTTTAAAATTTCCATACGACGAATACTAACTGAACTAAAATGCCCCCCCCAACACAAAGCGTTTATCCATTTAACACCCCCAAAGGACAAAAAGCAATGAAAGAATTTCAACGAATTTAACATTAAACCTTCAAAGATTTAAACAAAATTAGACCCAATCATGGGTTTTCACATTGTATTTGTGGGTAACGTAAGAATTAAAATAAAGAATACTGCCCGGTCCAACCTCTTTTCAACCAAAAAGCAAATTCGATTGGGTCCAAGAACAAAAAAACCCTAAAGCCTGGGCAAAAATTTATTTTAGATAAAAGAAAGGCCAACAATGCCAGGGGTGCAAAAACTTAAAGACTCCATACGGGCATACTTTTTGGGTTTTTTTAGGGGCACAAGCACAGACCAAGTCAGCAAGAATCAATCACAGGGTTTTTTGCTAGAAAACAATTTCTAGCAATTTTTAGATGCATAACTCGCTGTTATTTTCCTGCCAGCAACAAAGGTTCAAGACGTTCTTTCACAGCTAGGGCAAAGGTTGACTTTTTTGTGGGGTTTTGGATTTTACAATTTCTGGGCCCCGACCTTTGACTACAGATGGCAAAAATACAGAATTTTAAAAAAATAAATCCCAAACTGGGGACGACCAAGACTTTGGACACAATAAATCTTAAAAAAACAAGGCCCGCACCATCCATTTTAAAGAAAGTGCCTACCCCTGAAGAAAGCGATCCAGTTATAAACACCCCAGAAAAGCGATCCACCACCAGTTATAAGCGCCCCACAGCCAAAAGCAGCCCAGAAAGCACGCCACCTGTTGATCTACCTTACACTGACAGCCACACTAGCGAAAAGACAGCCCTTGTTGTGTTTTTAACTTTTACTGGATTAGCATGTACTTTATTTCACTAAAAATTAATCCAGCAGCTAGCACTCCTAACGTCCACAGATGGTCAGCCATATAACCAGCAACTTTGCCTATAGTAGACAAAACCCAACTAACAACACTGCCTATTATCCCAGGCAGAGCATCAAGCGCTTTGGCTGCCTAAACTTCTTTAATAAGTTTGCTAGATGATGCAATTGTTTTCTAATCCAACTTTACCAGGCTGAGGCGTTGGAGGAGCTACTGGCCCTGTTGGCGTGCTACCTGTTAAAGCATAAACGAGTGTAGAGATAGCAAACCCAACAGCCGTTAATATACTAACTATTGTAATCCCTGTTCCCTGAACAGAGTCCTTATTCTTTCTGCTAGCGTAGTATTTTCATAAAGTATTCTGTTTATAGTTTCTCTTATTCTGCTGTTTGTGATGCTAGCTGCGCTCTGTTAGTAGACAGCACTTCTAACCTAGCCGCCCTTTCTATCATTAATCCTGTATTTTCTGCTGTATTATAACCTTTTCTTCTCGCCCTAAATTGTTATCATCTGCACTGGCGAGTTTATTTTCTTCTTCTTCTATCTCTGTATCTAGCTCACCAAGTTTTGCTAATTGTTTGTTAGTTCACCCCTTATTGTCCGTAAGCAGCATTAAGCCCCAGGATTTCACGCATAGGCAATGGAGAATCACCAATTGTTTTTAATTGTGTCTCCTCATTAAAACTTGTTTCAATTTCTGCAATTAGTTCATCTGCTTCTTAGTTAAATCTTCAAGAGGTAATGTTTGTAATTCAGATTGTGTTGGCAATTCTTGCCCCAAGTTCTGTAAAGACTAACGGCTTCGGCTCTAAGCTCTAAAAGGTTTAAGTGTTCTGCCTTAGCAATAGGGAGTTTTCGTCTAATTGTGCTTAGTTTTAAAAAACTTGTTTGGGTTTTGCGTTGAAAGTAACTTTTACGCGGCCTCCTGCACCATTCTTATATACAAATGCCCACCATCTTCCTCAAAATCATTAGGGTCAACTACTTCTGGTAGCTCTCGTCCTATGCTTCTATAGAATGATTGAATTCGCTGTCGCAATAGTTCTTTACGGCTTTAGGGAGTGAAGAACCTACTCCTTCTATTCTGACAAGCTTTAAGAGTGAAGAACCTTCTCCTTTAGGCCTTTTATACCAATGGGCCCGTTGCTTCTTCAAGCTCTTCTTGCAATGAGGGACTAGTCTTCATCTTCTTCTTCTTCAATAGGATCAATCGCGTCAAAATCTTCATCCATATTTTTTATTTATATTCTTTTTTGTTTTATAAAAAATGAACTCATACGGTTGTGACCTCGATCCATACAGAAAAGAGAAGGAACCCCATGGCGTAAAAGGTATAAGGCAAACTGTAATTAGTGTAAATACTCCATCAACAGTTCAGCCTGAACAAACTTTAATAGTAAAGTTCCCGGATCTTGGTGCTGGCGATGTTATAATGCCGGGCACTGCTAAACTATCATTCAAAATAGATATTAAATCGACGGACCCTAATGCTACTGTTGTTGCTAATTTGGGCAGAGCAATCGTTAAACATATGGCAATTAAACTGGAGGGCAGAGAAGTCTTTGTACTAAGCGAGGCAGACATTTTTGCCCTTTATTCTGATTTATGGCTGCCTAAAAAAGAAAGAAAAGAGAAAGTTTATCAGGGAATACAAAGTTCAAACAGTCTCAAGCACAGGCTTAAAGCGGGGGATGCAAAGGACGATGTTAAAGATGAGGCAGTAGCAGAAGCATTTGGCAACAGATTCTGCATCCCTCTAGATTTTGAACTGTTAAAGACGCATATGCCATATTACCAAGGCGCACTAAAGAAAAGCTTACTTATGAACTGACATTTAATCCTAGCGATTCTGTCGTTCTGTCTGAAGACCCTGAGGCTAAATACACAGTTAGTGACATCTCTCTTGAGTTTGATGTTGTTACTAACCCTGAACTGGCCAGAACAATCTTAACCAGTATAAAAATAAAACAGTTATTTATTATGAAAGAGTTATACACTCCACTACAGAAAATAGAAACAAGCGAGACACTCTCTGGAACATACATCTAAATCAGTCTCTGAAGTCTTTAAAAGGAATTTTGTTCTTGTTTACTGAAGGAACAACTCCTTTTCAGAGAGAATCAGAAGCGTTTTATAATCCAAAAATTGAGAAGGTTGACTGTGCAATAAATGGCAAGTCTGATCAGTTGTATTCGGGCCGTGGACTTTACCTCACCAACACTTTGATGAAATAAGAAAGATGTTTGCTGGAGGTAGGCAAAGAGATCCTGCAGTTGATCGTGTATGTAAAAAACTTCGCCTTTATGATGTAAACTCGAAGACTATTTAATAAACAAATATGGGCTGTGGCTGGATTTTAGATCAACATTTGACAACAGACTGTTTGGAAGATGGTATAAAAATAATATTCACAAGAAAAGCAGACGGAAACGCCCCAATAAAAATGCACATTTTTATGGTTTGTGATGCCAGTTAAACATTGAAGAAAACAGACTAAAAGACGCGGCTTATTAAAATGTAGAAGAAATATTCTAATAAAAACAGATGGATAGTTTGAAGTTTTTGCCTAAAGATCCGCACTGTTCTCTTATCTGCGGGATTACTGGGTGTGGGAAAACTGTTTTCGTACTTGATTTGTTTACAAACAATATACAGGTTTCATTACGAGTACATTGTTATATTCTGCACAACCATTAAGCACAACAAGTCTTACAAAGAAAGGAAGTTTATTTGGACAGACGATAATATATTTCTAGTTGATCCTAGCGACAAACTGAGCGACTGTTTAGAACATTACTATAGACTATTTGAGGGAACTGAAACACTGTTTATTATTGATGACAGTTCGGCTGAAAGAGACATTGTAAAAAAAATAAAAGCTCTGTCAAAGCTGGCCTTTAGCGCCGTCCAAGACTTATTTACTGTGTGGCTCTTAACTCAAAAATACAATGCATCTTAAAAAGACATTCGATCGCCTTAAAATCGGTTGTATTATTTTACACTAAGGACCAAGATAGTTTTTGAATAGAATGTTTAAGTGAAAATTATATAATAAGGGACCAAAGATAGCAAAAAAAAAATAAAAGAGCAGTTAGAAACAATCTAAGCACGCTAAGCAATGCTTGCGACTGACCCTCCAGTTCAATACGTTTGTTATTGTAGATTTGTTAAAATTGCTTGCTTAATAACAATTTGTTTATTATAATTTTATAATATTCAAAAATAATGTCTCAGGCCAGAAACAAAAGTGGAGCTAGCTCCAAATGCACTGCAGTAGAGCTAAAAGACCTAGCAGAGACAAACAGAGTTTGATACTAATTAGGAGTGTGGCCAGGAAATGTGTTAGGATTTTGAATATACAGATGACGGGTTTTGCAAACGAACAGAAATTGAGACAAAAAACGGCGCAGCATCCTGCCCCAGAAGCGATAAGAAATTTAAGAGCAAACGAATTTGGCAAACCTGAATACAACCATCATAAAATAGAGAATGCTTGGGGGCGTTGCTTCCTGAAATTGACTGGAAAATAAAGTTTGAACTATCGAAGCCCCAATGTATACTATGATAAAACAACAATTTTAGAAAAGCCTTAAATGAAGGGCCCAATCTTGATTAGCCCTGTCCCTGGAACAACAACAGCAAAAGCAGATTTAAATAACTAAGCGAGGTTTCTAGAATATGTGCTACAGAAAAAGATGTCCTTAGCTGAAGTGTGGAGTATGACACCGAGCTACAGGCTTAGAATTTACCCAAAACTAGAATCACTACCTAGGCAAAAGACGAAGTGATCTTCGCTCATTTATTACTCGAGGGAGGCGAAGTACTAGTTTGCAAACATGGCCGTTTATTAGAGCATACAAATAAAGCTGAAAACTTGACGGCCCCTTTTAACTCGTTATTGAATTACTAAAAACGGAGATGAAAATAAACACCCTTGCATCATCCGACACGGTTCCTAAAATGTTGACAAAGCCAAACTAACAGTACATGACTTTATTTACAATATAAAATGTTGATTTTTATTGCGTTTAAACTCTGTTGATGAAGTGGCTGGCGAAAGGATTACAAAGAAGATATGTATAAGATTAATTTTAAAAAATAATCTTATTTAAAAAATGGAGGTTCCAACAGTTAAGGTTAAGCAAATAACTAGAACTTCAAAAGGAAATAGAAAGCGACTATGGATAAAGTATAAGTTACTAGAAAGAAATATCTAAAGCATTAATACTCTTTCTTATGTAAATACGGCTCATCAGCTGTAGCTAGCGTAAGTGCTGGGTCTGGCATTGCTGTTTAAGCTACTGGGTTGGTGCGCCCCCTCTTTAGCATTAGGAGGTCTCGGTTAGGTTTAGGCGCCATGTCTATGGTTGTAAGTGCTGTTTTTTAAAAAATTAATCTCGTAAGCATACAAAAGCACACTGCCATTGTTGCCCTAGCATCAGCAAAACTTTGCCTCATTAAGATTAATAAAAAGCAAATCCATTACATGATGAAACATTACAGACGACAGAATTTCAGAAGCTTTATGGCTGACCGGTGAGGATTACAGACACAAAAAATTGACTACAAAAGGAGTGAAAAGACGTATACTTACGACAGGTAGACACTGATGCAATTAAACAAAACATTGAAAACAACCAACACATGATCGCTAAAACCCAAAATAGACCAAAAAAATAAGTTTACCCAATAAATACTTTAACAAAAAATAAATACTATATTTTTTTTGTTAACTAACTGTGTTTTGGCGGAACAACTTCAGCTCTTCAACGAACCAATATCTTTTAGGGTCTGCCCATTTAGACATAGTAGCACCGCTAGAAGAGAGAGTCTCTCTAAATAATATACGGGAGGGTCTGTATTCATAATTCTTTCAACTTCATATACATCATTCGCTCCATATAGGGTCTGTGGCTCTAATTCTAACATCGCCCACTGCCTCTCCAGGAGCATACAAGTATCTTACTTTTAGTCCAAACGGTCAAGATTTTTTCAGTCCCCTGCACATCATCAGTAATGCTAATTTTTTTTTAATTTTATCGCGTTTACTGTTTAAGGCTGTTTGCTTTAAATTCTTCATTGTTCATGGCACGTAAGACTGCAGTAATCCCAAACCCATTCTGATTGCGTTCACTGTACTTCGTAGTGTACTTCGTAGTGTCCATAATTTCTCAGTGATATTGAAGGAAACAGCGTTCCATCCTAGATCTTATTAAATTTTCTACTAGGCTTGTGATCGGATGGATTGCCTGGTATCCCGCTCTAACTGTATCATGCCGCTTTAAAAACAGCTGTTTTAACAGAGCCTAAAAACTCTTTCCATCATCAACCTGGATCAACCTAGGATACTTTAAAGGGCCTCGCAATGTTCAATTTGTGTAAAGCCCACAGCCACAGCAGTTGAGCTTTTATCCGCAAAGTTCAGCGTCTTTGATCTTGAAGCCATGTCAACAACTGTCAGACATACTTAACTTTTTTCTTTTAACTATGTCATGTGGAAGATACAGACCAAGTCCCATCCAGGTGGTGTCATTTGGAACTGCGTTAACAAATATAGGCCTAATTATTCTTTTTGGGGCAGTAAATATATTTGCCAATTGCCGTTTTGAAAGCCATCTTTCGCATCTGATTCAGAACACACTAGCGGCTTTACTCATATTTCAATAGCAGTCAATCATTCCAATATCCTTTAGGAGAATAAATATTTTGTACTTCGTATTGTACTCCGATATTGCCCTAATAAGGTCTGAATTTTTAATTGTATTTTTAATTGTTTTTTAGGATTGGGGGGGGTTTGGTGCAAGAAAATAAATATGCTCCCATAGCACCCACAATAAAACCAATTTCTGCTATTTCGTCTTCTGACGGTTTTCATAAAAGTCAGACGTTTCTGGCGGTGGTGGATGTAAGAAACTTCTTTCCTGTCACTAAGTAATACTCATTCATTGCCTCATCAACGACTGAAAATGTGTGCCTGCATGTGCCCTGTTCCCTTAACGTTTTATTTAATAAAGTCTAAGTGAGCAATTCGTCTTTTCTCTAAGTCGTCTCTTTGCTTAGCTAAATCTTCCATTCCTTGTTGTATGGCGTTCCACACTCTCATCGGACCGCAATTTACTACTAAACATATAATGCTTCCAGAGAAGCCAAAGCTTTAACAATAGCTCCCCCTACCATCATAACTACTCCTGCCATCTTTTATATAAATTATTTTCTTATGAATATAATCTTATCTATGAACTAACATTTTCTGGTGATAATCCCCTTGTACTCAAGAAAAGTCTTTTGAGGCAATCCCTGCAGTAATTAACAAACTATAACCTTAACAACGTCCTCATGTCTAACCTTCCTATATCAGCTGGTTTCATTTTAAACACATGATTTTTTGCTAACACACTATAGCCTATACTAAGGCCGCTAATTACAGCAGAGTGTAAATTGTATTGATAATCTTTTTTTCACTCATCTTTTATTACTAAAAAAATATAAAAATATCCATAATACGAAAGGCAGTCTATGTGCTTTTTAATCAGAAAAAATCTTTTAGTTGTTAAAGGCTAAAAATAGAGTAGCAACTAGTTTTTGCGAATCTCTATCATTTCCCATGTTGGTCGTTTTTTAATTCCTAACACACATTTTGCCAGGGTTTAATAGACATAAACTGCCAACGTTAGCACTGCATAATTAACCAGCGTTAAACTCATGGTATTAAAAGGTATTATATTTATTTTTATTGCTTTTAAAAATGGATTGTGACAAACATAAAAATGGAGGAGCAAGCAGAACTACTCCGTAGACCACTGCCAAAAGAAAGATTATACTCTCTGGCCTTGCGTGTTGAAAAACTAAACAGTAATTAGGCACTGAACTAATTGATGAACAAAATCCAACAACTGTCCACATCAACATTGAATGATACTACGCAAGTACGAAAGTAAGCGCAACTAGGTAAAAAATGTTTTAGACAGTGGGTCAGCCAATGATACGTCTATATGCAAAGTTAGTAAGTAAGATGGCGCCAGTTGATTCAGAAGAAGATTTAAAATACGACTTATCACAAGATCCGTTTTAAACAAGTCCCTAAAACTCTTGCATGTGACATGTATTACAGATTTGGGACGATGTTATGCCCATTCCACATGGATTAATTACTTTGAATCAAATTAATTTTTTAATCATATTCAATTTAATCGTAAAAAAACACAAAACAATAAAAAAAATGAGCGATCAGGAAAAAAGACCGCCACAGGACAGTCCACAGGATGCAAGTGAATATACCACAAGTGAAATGTGCCCAAGTAAATGTACCGAAGTGAATAGTGTTACTAAGTCTAAAAGTCCCTGACGTGTATAGCTGGACTAAACTGGCTGAAAGGAACAGACTGCAAAAGCCAACCAATCAGCAAAACAAAAATTATTAGATAGTAATACAACATCGCCACCCCGCCAACAACAACCCAAATAACAACAACACAATCAAACGATAAGACTATTATTATGTATTGGGACGCTGTTGCAGCTGGGTGGTTATTAGCATACAAATACTAACGCCATACCTAACAACAAAGCCCAAGCCCACACAGTAAAAGAAGGAAGAAACCTGCCTTCCGCAAAAAAAGCGCAACCCGGGGTCCTGCAGTAGATCCATTTCTATGGAATATTTTTTAAACTAGATAAAGAACAAATTAAGAACTAAATAAGTACAAGTTTAGTTTATTAAGAAAGTACTTTTTAAGTTAAGCGCAATAAATTACAAGTCAAGTGCAAAAAAAAATATAATTTCTTTTTAATACGATTAGGTTCTTAAGTTTAGTTCATAATTAATACAAGCCAAGTTATCAAGTTATCTTTAAAGTTCTCCAAACTCTACACATATGAAAACTAAGGAATTGACGTAAAGTTACACTTGTATTGTTAGAGACTAGTGAATTTTAGTAACAGCAGTATGTGTTTACTGATGAAGAGTAGAGCGCAAATTACCAATTGTGTGATGAAATACAATGTTTTTTCAAAGAGAGCTTGCTTGTAGTGATCGAGATTATAATTTTTTTTGACCACTTACTTACTTATGCCCTTAGCATTCTTCATTACAGAAGTCTGGGCTTAGCAACGCAGTACATCTGTGACCTCAAACACTATTCTTTGATAACAGTCCCATTAAAAGTACAACCCTTCATCTTTCCAATTCACTTTCTTGTTTACAGTTAAATGTAAAGGACTGGTCTTTTGGATAGTCCGCATGTTGTCCGTACCACCCATCAGTTCCTTTAGCTACTTCTGTTACTAAGTCCTTATAGAAAGTCTTCTTAGGGACGTCTAGAATAAAACGTAGAGTCTGAGTAAAGGACTCTTGCTTCTGGTTACCGTGGTTAAAAGTAAGTCGTTACAGACCTTCTAACATCACTAACTTGTCAACTCTAATACAGTACAGTCGGATAAACACCGCTTGTTCCACATAACATCCTTTTTCTTCATCTAATGCCAAACAGGCTGTCCGTTAAATCTTCAAAAGTCTTGATATTAGGTTTAAGAGCAAGAAGCTTCCCAAGAAAAACCCTGGGGAGAGATGTACAGTATGAGTCTAAGTTGTAATGTTTCATGCAAGTAGATCTGTAATACTGAAAGACGTCTGCCAATAAACCCAACGTCAGCCAAAAAATATAAGATCATGATAATCGCCCATCGTTCACAGTGTATTCTTGCCCAGGCTTTCTGAGCGTATTCATAGTCAGAGACATTTATGTCTTAGCTCTAAGACTGAAAAGAAAAGCGCCTTTGGAGGAAGTGAGTCTTTCGGACAAACATCCCCACGTGTTCATGTATTCCCATGGGGTAAACACCTTTAACCTCACAAAAGAGGGTCAAAGTAGAGTTAGTGGATTGGAAAGTCTAGTAGAGATCCCGCAATTTATCTAAACTGGCCATAGATGTTGGGCAGAGTCATAAAAGGATAAACTGTCAAGAGTAAAAGTCATGTACTTTCTGAAGACTGTGCCAATGCAGGTAACCCTCTTATATACAAAAAGTCACTGCTTGCATGATAAAATGAGAATTCGTAGCCAACGTAGGTTATGAAAGTAAGATAGCATTTTCCATGACTTTGGTCAAACGTAAGCTGAAGATAACAATTGTTTGGTGCGCAGCCCCTCTAAACTTTCCCATTAATGTGATCGGGTCTCCTACTGCGCTGCCTAATAATTCATTAAATGCAAATCCAACAGTGGTGTTGATGAATCATAACGTTTCTAGGTCTTCAGGAAGTCATAACAATGTCTGAAAGATTTAGTTGGTTGGAGTAGTATATTGCAAGTTGTTTCATCTGCTCTAAAAAATTCTGCTAGCTTCTTAGGCCTCTTTAAACTCTCGGGTGTTGTGGTGTTGGCCTCGACCTAACAACAAAAACGCATAAGAACAGATCTGATGGTAAGTTAATAAGGTTGTTTTTTTGTTCATGCTGTTGTGGGCCGTAGTACGTGGCAAGATTGATTCCACAAGTCGCAAAAACCACTGTATGGGCTTATTTTTGCATTGTGTACATTTTTACCCCCTTTTTTAAAAAAAAAAAAAAAAAAAAAAAAAAAACTTGGTGGAACCCCCCATAGACCAGGTTTAGGTGAGAAAGTATTTGGTTTCACAGACACAAAACTTTTACAATGTTTTTTTTTATGCTGGCGGCTGCTTCTAAGATTGGGATCCTGACAAACACCATTCTACAAAGCCCTGTTTACATGATCCTTTGATGTAAAAAACCATAAGTCTGCTATTGTTTCTGATTAATACATAATGACTCCTTAGGCCATCTGTAAAACCGATCAAGTCTCCATGCTTGTTAAGCGGTTCGCCTAAAGTAGAGCGATGGAGAATAACCCTATAGGCACTAGATTGTCTACTACAGACCATGTGTATACGTTTACGGTGATTGGTGGGGGGCGCTTCAAACGAGATATGCATTCTATGCTTACTGGAAGGTAATGTTATCAAAGTTCAGCTACTGCATTATATTGTTCATAATTGGAAACTCGGGGGGGTTTGGGGGCATGATTTTTACAGATGTAAATGCGCTACAACACACCACATAAACACATGTGTCAGAATTAGTATGTTTAAGACTGCTCGTTTTTAAAACCAACTCTTTTGAGGAAGGAAGTAAAATTGCCAACTATATGATAGAACTTTGTTTGTCTCATTTTGATTTCAAGGACTGTCCCTTCAGACCATCCAGAACCCCTTAACATGCCTCCTCCTTGCATGGTTAAACTGTGTAAAGCATGTAGTCAGCCCAGTTAGAGTTTAGAGTCGTATACTAATTCTTCTTTCTGTTTAGTTTAAACCCAGACTTCCATAATACATATCATCGGTGTTATAAAAACAATCAGAACGCAATAGCACTTTTTAACTTGGCGGCTCCATCCTGAAGAAACTCAGGGATTTAGAGATAGCATGTGCTACAACTTTCATAACGTTTGTAGGGTTAATAATAATCATGCTAATTCACCTAAACGAATATTGCTTAATTGTTTTTTTTCAATATCAAATATTTCTTCCATCGTATAAAGTTTTCCGTCCTCCAATTTACCGTGGTCTGTCATTTTTAAAGCCACAAAGTTAACGTAGTTTAAAAAAATAAACGTATATAAAAAGTAAATAAAACGCGCTTTTATTACTTCACATCAACCAAGCGTTGCAACACTTCAAGACAACGTTAACCTTACAATAACACCCCGCCAAATTTTTACATTTTTCAGAATCACTACAGTCAATTTCATGTCCCTTTGATTGCTTCATCAAATCGATACACTATGATTTTTATTATATTGTTTTTACATCATTCTCAAACCCAGATTCACTAAAATCCAATGTTAGTACTTTCATTGTTTCGTTAATAGGGCATTACAATCCTTTAATTATATTGATTACATCATTCTCAAAACCCAAAATCACTAAAATTAATGTTTATACTTCATTGTTTCGCCAATTAGTCATTAACCATTCTTTAAATCAGATTCACTGAGTTCGCAGCCATTTTTTATCTAAAATAAATTAAAAAAATTAATTGTAAATTCAGATGTTAATTATAAGCCTTTTATAATCGTAAAACCTAATCTTTATTAACAGGCAAATAGTTACCCCTTCAAGAGTAGTAGAAAAAGTTAGATTAAAATCTTCAGAGCCATATAAATCAACTAATATGGGAACTAACTTATAGCTTGGGGGCCAAAAATCTAGTATTTCACTGAGGGACCTCTTCACTTTTGTTTGCATATTTATGTGATTAAAAAGATCAGTAATTGATCTTTCAAACTCTTCTCCTTAACACTTCTTTCTATGGCCCTTCCAATTCAACTTGTAAAGTATATTAGTAAGCTTTACTTCTTCGGGCTCATTTAAACACAGAATAATATTATAAATTAAAAAATTAATTAATCAGTTTCTCTTGTATAATACAAATGTTATTCATAAGTCTTTTCTAAATCGGAAAACCTGATCTTCATTAAAGCGAAATAGCTACTCCTTCAGGGTGGTAGAAACATCAGATTACCATCTTCAGGAGCCCTATTATCAACTAATATGCAAATAACTTAATAACTGGCTGGACCAAAATCCTGGTATTTTACTGATAGCTTCCAATCCACTTTCTCGCATGTCTATGCGATTAAAAAAGATCAGTAAATAATTCTCAAACCTGTTCTTATAACTGATCTTATATCGTACACCCTTGTCCTCTCCCAAACCAACTCGTAAAGTATATAATAAGCTCTGTAGCTAGTTTCGGCCTTCTTCTTTAACCCCAATAAAATGATAAATTAAAAATATTAATTAATCAGTTTCTCTTTGTTTTTGTGTTATAGACCATGATCTGGCACACCATACCCACACACACACACACACACACACACACACACACACCATTAAACACATATAAATATAGGGAGGAGCGTGCAGGGAGTGTGAAGGGGGCTTTTTGTGGTTCGCAACCTTGATCGACGAAAATCGATACAGCCGCCAAAAAGCACTTTAATCAGAGTCCTGACTCAATAATCACAGGATCCTTCTCTTTCAAAGTTCTCTCGGCGGCCGTTCCCCATAGACAAGCGCTTTAGAGGTGAGGGGGGTGTTGGCGCAGCTCCACATCAGGTGGGGTAGATGGGCTTTGTAGGACAATCGTCAGAACTGCCGACTGCCCATTTATGTTGGGCGCTTTTCTGGCGGCAGGGCTAGTAAACTACCGCTGTGAAGAGGCACCTGCCCGCAGGTTCAAGCACGTCATGTGTATCATGCCATAATGCTTTAAAGTTGGGGGTTTTGGATTGCATTATTTCAGAATGAGTTTTTGTTTGCTGTATAACTCCATTGAAGAAATCGCGAGTTTTGGAAATTTTGTGATAAGAAAGAAAACAAAATGACACTTCTATTAGTCTTCTTACGCTAGTTTTTGGCTCAACCATCAAATCTTCTTTCAGATAAGAACTACCCATTTTTTTTGTTTTGAACCGTTCAAATTGTCCTTTGCCTTTTGAAGCCAGTCCCAAAAAAATAGCCGTAGAAGAGATTTCCTTTCATCATCTTTCACTGAGTAACAAGCAGCTGTGCAAGAAAGGGGTCCCATTTCTTGGAATCCTTATAAAGTTTTGGTTTTATCAAATGGCTTTGAAGGTAAGCTCACAACAGCCGTGTTTTTCAAATATTATCAAGATCTACAACTGATAGTTCCGTTTATTTGCTGAGGGAACAAAAACGAAATGCTTCCTTGCTTCAGGGTGGAGATCAAGCTCGCCACTCAATTTCTTTCTTTTTTCAAAAAGTTGTCCAGGGCCTCATGATAAACAATTAATTTTCCACAAGAATGTCTTGAATCAGAAAGTTTATCCTTGCGAAGATAACAACAGTCACACTACATTTCTTGAGTAATATAAGTGTCACTTTCCCAGCGCAAACAGAACGCATTGAAACATCACTGCCCTTGAGCGACGCCCATGTTTAACCAACACAAGCTCTCTCTGATACTAAAGAAATGCAAGCACATCTCGCACGTCTATACAGCACGTCTCTCAAATTAAAAAAATGACGGCAGCCCTACCTTGTTGCTAACAAACCCCGTAGAAATGATGTCATACCTCCCTGCCGAATGCTAACTGCATCGCGCGACACTAGACCATCGCGCGATGACTAGACCTTGTGTCGCAATGCGTATAAAAGGGTACATTTATCGATTTTTGCGGTCCTGCAGTCTGGAGTATGGAGTACACCCCATTTTAGTTCATTTATGGCCCCGAGAGAATGTGAATATCTTTTGTTCACGATCACCCATGTTATTCTGCACGAAACCCCCCGTTTCAATTTGCTAATTTTCGTCAATTTTAGAAGGTTAGAGTGTTATTTTTTTGAAAACAGTGTTTAATTTTGGCCAAAACTGATAGAAATGACCCGATTTGTATGTGAAAAGGGGGTTCGGGCAAATCACATGTGTCGTGAACGAGATATTTACAATACACCTGGCATTATGTACAAAATACAATGTTAATGCACACAAGCATACATAAATCAATACATAGATTCCAAAAGGTAAAACAGAGTTCCACCAACTCACTTGTCCTGGGATGAACAGTGAACTACTGAGAACAACGAGGATCCAGGATTGTCCCACGACTTCTCTAGTTGTCTCTTTTGTCTACTACTGGGTCCGGTCTGCAGGCAGTTTTGAGGGTCAGTGAAGTACCCCCAGTGCTGCTATAAAATGTATTCTAACTGTGGAATTCGATTTTGACAACCGTTCACTCAACCAGCAGAGGTGAGAGGTGGAGGATCTAGTCATAATCACTAGTCGCCTCGGGAACTGATTGATCCTAATCGGCATCTCTCTCTGACGATCCGCAGACCCGTTAATTTATGCTCCCTAAACCAACTACCGTCGGCTCCGCCAGATGTGGTGTGGCAGTTGTGTTAAAGAGGCCACAGAGCCAATGATATTTCGACTACGGCACACGTGCCTCAGGGAGGAGGGGGGAGTGTGAAGGAGTGTTGGGGAGAGCCAGAGAGGTCATAGTTGCCTTGGTGGCCAGTTTTGTGGCAATTTGGCGGCACTGTCCGCCATGTCATTGCCCTTGATTTCCTGTATGGGAGGGCAGCCACATCAGGGTAAGGTCTGTTCCTTTACAGATAATTTGGTGAGCCAGGAACAGGATTTCGGCTTGGAGCTCCTGTCGATTCTTCATCCTCCCTGTCGACGAGCTTTTCAGTGAAGATTTGGAGTCCATTAGAATGATCACAGCCTGGGGAGGCTGTGGCATGTCGTTGCTGGTAGCACAGGCCTTTAAATGGCGTAGAGTTCGGCAGTAAAAATACTGATCCTTTGGGTAGTTGGTACTGCTTAGTGGTTTTGAGTTCGGGGATAACCAGAGCGCATCCTGCCTCGCCGTTTTCTAGCACTGAGCCATCGAAGGCATCAGACAGTGCCTCTAAATATATAGGGGTGAACCAGACCACAAAGCCACCAACACGGTTCTGAAGGCAAAACGGGCTTTGTGAGGCCGGAACCAACAGAAATTTGTGCTATCTGTCCCAGCTTCCAAGTTGTCTGGGTCACCGTCCATTTAACTATTCACACATATTACTATCATTGTAAACCAAAGGAATAAAATGCAGTAAGTCACATTTGACAGTTTTGTTGCTGTACTAAATTATTGCTGATTAATGCCCCAGAGTGAACCCACTTTCAACGTGTTTGCGTCTTTTTCTTTTTCTATCTCAACCTCTGCGCCACCTCAGAGGCAGTGCACCCATGCCGCTCATTCCGACACCCCGTCCATGGCCACAGCCCGATCGGCCCCGCTGCAGCTCCGGCACTGGCAATCCACAGGGAGCAGTCAATGTCAAGTCATCAAGAGGCAACCCACCGGAGGAGACACTGCACTGCTGCTGAGTCGCCTCGGTGGTGTTCAGTGGCGCCTGTTCTGATCTAACATACACAGGACACCATCTACTAAGCCCCCTACTGGGTTGTAGGTAAGATATAAGCAGTAAGATCTGACATAACTTTGGTATTCAATCTCACTGACAACATATACCATTATCAATCGTTGGTGTATAGCTGGGTTGTCTCAGACACACACGGTCACACTTAACAAAACCGATTTTTCCACACTCACTTGGTTTTATGTAGTCTGATGCACTTATGTGTTGTATGTCTAATCCATCTTTTTCATTGATGTTCGTTTTTGAACTAATAAATATGCTGTGTTACATAATTTATGATTGAAGTGAGGTCTGCGAACTCAGTCTCTATTTCAGAAGGCCATACATGGGTTATCTACACCTGATATCAGAAAGTGATTCTGATTGGATGAGGAAATCATTATTAAGTGTGAAAGATAAGTCAAATGAACATGGTTCTCTGGCACCAACTTTCTGCTCACAGGGTTATGGACAGATCTTACTGAAGACTCAACCAAAACAGTTATCTGTTCTTTTGCACAATCCAGACTCGATCACTGCAATTTTCTTCTCTCCACCTATCTAAAATTTCTTTTTGACAAATTGCAAATGGTTCAAAATCACACTGCTCACCTTGTTTTCAAACGGTCCAAAGCAGAACATGTATCCAAATGCCCTTCTTGACTAGCTTCATTGAATGCCTATTCATAAGAAACTGAAGTAAAACATTTCTTCTTTGTGCTTCAGTTCCTTTGCTTTTTAAGGGCGTTGTAATGTATGGTGCCTGTGTGCACCTACTGCGATGCAACTTGTAAGGTGCCTGTGTGTACGGACTGCACATGTACGCACCGGAAGCGTGGGCACCTTGGGGAGCGCGCTCGATCTCGACCAACATGGCGTACGTCCAGTAAACCTTGAACGCAAAACTAAATCGCCTTTTGTGTGGTCATTCTTGTGTATTGTCCACCGTACCCAACACGACATGGTGGCAGCAGCTATCAAGAACCATTTGACGATGTTTTCTTCTTAGATGAAGCATCAAACAGGCGAAAATCTGTGGACAAAGGGATAGACTTCACACCAATCATTGCCACGTGGCTTCTTTTCCACGTGGTGCCGTTTCCACGTGGTGTCGTTTCCTTGTGGAGAAAGTGTGCTGTATAGACAACAGTAACTAGTTAGGCTCCACCAGTAGCACCACCATGCCTTCATTCCAAGCTCCTCTTGAGTTTGACTTCAGCAAACCCAACTCCTGGCTGGAGTGGATCCAACATTTCCAGCGGTACCGGCTCGCAGCCAAGCTACACACAGACGATAGTGAGGTTCAAGTGTCAACCTTACTATACTGTATTGGCGCTCAAGGTGAGATAATCTTTCATCATTTGCTCTGTCGGCTGAACACCAAAAACAATATGATGTGGTGGTGGAGAAGTTCAACTCTCACTTCTTCCCCAAAATCAACGTGATCCATGAAAGAGCCCTCTTCTACTCCCGATCCCAGAAGGAGGAGGAAAACATAGAGAGCTATGTAAGAAGTTTGTATGAACTTTCAGAAAACGCAGGATTTGACAAAGGGATGAATCCATCAGGGATAGGCTAGTCCTAGGAGTGAAAGACAGGGAACGGAGCGAAACACTGCAGCTAACACCAGAGCTTACCCAAGACAAAGCTGTAGAAATAGCCAGGCAGAGGGAGCAGGTGAAGTCACAGCTAAATGCCCAGCGACTAAGCGAGGCAAACGCTAGCATTTAGACTCAGTAAACCCCCCCAATAAAAGCACAACCACGTGGTCAGAACCAGGCGGGAACAACAAATCAAAACCCACATTTGTGTGTAAATGTGTAGGCCCCATTACAGGTCAGAAAACTTGCCAGGCAAAAGGGAAAATTTGCACAAGTGCAAAAGGCAGAAGCAGCTTTGCGAAAGTTTGCAAAACCCGACATACTTGAACGGATTTTTTGTCGCATTGCCCCAGTCCCGACCAGCGCATCAAGTCACAAGCAAAGTATCCATACCCAGACACCCCACACTCTCAGCTACATGAACGGCATGCAAAGTCAGGAAAAGACGAAAGAGTACGTAAAACACTCGGTTTCTGAGTTCGTGGACCTGTTGAAGAAAACGAACCTCAGTGGCGAGAACAATTCACTATTCTTGAACAAATCTGTCACGTTTCAAACGTAGACCAGGTGCAGAGTCAGTGTCATTCGGAATCGGTATGTCCGAAGTCTCGAACCGCCGCGCATTTAAGAAATCAACACAGTTTGCAGTCCAAAGGTGAGGGACGGAAAGCATGGGACTGTTTGGTTGATCATACGCACTGCAGAAATCAGAAATTCTGTTCCGTGTGTTTGTCATCAAAGGAGTATCGATAAACCTCTGAGTCGGATGCAGCAGTTGCGCCTGAACCATCGTGAAATGCATGACACGACCGAAGCAAGGCAAGATTTTTGTGACATCGGTACACCAGTCACACAGGAGGCCAGTCCGGATTGAGGTAGAATCACATGCAGAGCCTATACAGCATCAACGCACCTAGACAATACCCTACCCCTCATGTCCAAGGTAGAGGCAGAGCTGAACAGGATGGAAAGCAGGGGTCATAGCAAAGATACACTGAAACTACTAGATGGTACGCACCATGGTACCAGACCTAAAGAAAACCATGGGGCGAGGGGGGGTCAGGATCTGTTGATCTCAAAACACCTGAATCATGCTGTTAAGCGCGAGACGTACCAACACCAGACGAAGTTGACACACAAGCTCGCAAAACCTCAAAAGTGCTCACTCATAGCTGGATGCTGCTTCCAGGCTTCTGGCAAGTGCTTCTAGGCCCTGAGACAGCAAATTCCACCACGTTCATGGACACGCATTTTGGTCGTTATGTTTTCAAGAGATAGCTTATTGCATCAATCTGGCACCTGAGTTTTCACGAATATGGAACGCCTGAGGAGGGCTGCCAGGGGGGTTGTCTGCTTCATGGACGAGTATTGGTGCATTGCGATTAGAACAATGAGCATGAGCACATCTGAATGAAGTTCTCAATGGCTGGGCTTGCACAGGAGGTCTATGCTGCTGAACAAGGATAAATGTGAATTCAAGCAGACCAGGTCGACTTCTAGGGCCATTACTTTCATAGAGCGAAGGACATCGAGTCAGACAGAGCCAAAATCCAAGCTGATATTGTCCATGCCCAAGCCGGGGACAATCAACCGTAGCAAGTACGCCACTCCTTGGCATGGGTAATTACCTTGGCGCATCAAAGATAAAGTGCGGCCAAACGCCATCCCCACAATGCGCTTCTCAGAAAGGATACCATCTGGTCTAGCGGATAACCAAAAACAGTGCTTTTCACACATCAAGCAAAATCCTCAATCGACACCCACACTAGCATTCTACCACGCAGACAAGCCGACCAGTGTATGTAGTTATGCTAGCAGTTACGGCTTGGGGGAAAGTCCTGTATCAGACACATGAAGTGTGCTGAAACCAGTCGCGTTTTGTTTGCTGACTGAGTGATACGTAAAAAACGCAATATGCACAAATAGAAAAGGCGTGCCCCATCGCTGTGTTTACGCTTGTGAAAAGTTTGAAGCGTTCTCCTAGCTTACCAACTTTCATGACTTGACTGACCATCGCCCCTGGTTCCCCGCATCAATAAAAAGGCACTGACTGACACACCACACGGTGTCAACGGTGATGGTTGATGACCTCATGAGATATAAATCTCACTGCGGGAATTATACCAGATAACAACTGGTGGTAGCCGACACTCTTTCATGCTCTCCACTTCAGATCGTGAAGACCAATCCCAGCCAACCTAGAGGACAGACGTCTCTGCTTTCACTGAATCAATACGCGTCTCGTGGTCAGTGTCAGACAAAAAAACTAGAAGACTGAAAAGGCAACAGCAAAAGATATCGCTAGTGACAGTTTAGCAGTACCGTTCGGGAAGGATGTCCTGAGTACACGCAGAAGATTGCTCATTAGAGCCCACGAGTATTATAGAGTGAAAAAGATGAAGTTAGTGAGTCATGAATGGGTTAGTCACACAGGAGGCAATAGTCACCCAATCCGAGCTGAGAATGTGCTGGGACGTATTCATGACGGCCACCAGGGCATTCAAAAATGTAGCGGAAAGAGCAGATCATGCAGTTCCCTGTGGTGAGCCTGATATGGAGTCAGTGATAAGGATGGTAAGAAGGTGTAGACACTGTGAAAAAACGCCAACACAGGTCAAAGAGCCCATGATACCCTCACATCTTCCAAACTTAACCCATTCCAGAAATCAGCGCTACCTTTGCGAGTTTGAATGGCCCAGAGCTACCCAGAGCAGAGCTACTATTACTTGTAGACTACTAACAGTAGATTACATAGAAGTGGCTAGGTTGAGCAAAGATCACTTCGGAGGTAGTCATAGAGCAGCTCAAAAACCATGTTCGACTAGGTATGGCATACCTGAGGTAGACAAAAACGGCAGCAGAGACACCAAACAAAGTGTGAAGTAACGAGATTTTTAATGCACGACACAAAACAGGACAAGAAATTTTCGGCAAACATGCCTTCCTCAGCGACAAAAAAATACAGACATAAACCATGACACTTACTCACCTTGTGAAAGCCAAAGTGGAGAATTCACCACTTTGGCTTCACAAGGGGGAGTAGTGTGCAAGTTTTGTCTTATTTTTTTGGTCGCTGAGGAAGCATTTTGCCGAAATTTCTTGTCCTGTTTTGTGTAGTGCATTAAATAGTCGTTACTTCACACTTTGTATGTGTGCTCTTCTGCGTTTTTGTCGTGTTTCAGTAACGCCGCGTTTGTTTCATTTGACGTTTATACCTGAGTTAGTCGGTAAGTGCCCAAGGTAGGCCGGTTCTCCTCCTCCCGAATTCCAGACCTTTGCATCCCAGAAGGGTTTCCACCCACGAGACAGCAGCCCCCACTATGGCCCAGTCCAATGGTGAAGCTGGAACAAGCAGACCAAACTGTCACGAACATGCTACGGCAGAAAGATGTTTCCCTCGCCATTCTCATCTACAGAGCAACGGCCCATACTCTCTCTTGGCGCCACAGTCCTGCCGAATTGGCCTTTGGCAGGAAAATGCGGGCCACACCCCGATCCTCCCTGCAGAAGCTTTGGAGCAGGTCGTCTAACAAAAGCTTCAAAGACAGAGACCCTTCAGGCCAAAGAAGACAGAAGGCGAGTTATGACAGACCACAACGGCCGTGAACCGATAACTAGCTTACGTCTGGGTCAAACGTGTGCTGATGATGCGTGATGGGGAGAATGGTTGGAAAGAGAACGGGCTGTTTCTGACTGGACAATGTCACATCTCGCGTCCAACACAATGGCAGACTTCCAGATGGTGCTACGTACCGACGAAATCTGCACGCCACCTGAAGAGACTAAGCAGCCCCGCCAGAGTCTATGCTATGCTCTGCAGCATTGTGCACGAGCCCCAACATGACAAGCCCGTTGTCCAGGCCAGTCCAGTTCGTGCAACACACCAGCCCTCAATGGCCAACCAATCCAGGGCCTAACGCAAACGCTCCAACATAATTCACCACTCTTAAGTATTCAACATCTTTGCAATCTTTTAAATGTGGATCTGAAAACGCATTCAGTTTCCTTCCGCTGGACTGTATCCGTAGCATTATTTCACTTCAGTTACAATCTTGCTATGCGCCAAATGCATGTTTGTCCGTGATTAATGCGTGCGTGTGTTGTTATCGGTGTGAGGAGATGAATTACGCGCGCACCTGTGTGTGGTGCTTCGCGACAGCGCATGACGTTCTTGCAGGTGTGTTTGCGTGCACTGGTAAAGGGGGAACGGCATCGAGGGAGTGGGAGGGTAGGATGCAAGAGGCAGGGGGAGGGTGTGGAGGGGCAGTTTAGTTTATGGGGTTGTCCATATGACTTTAGCGTGTGTGTGAGTGGTTGACGTACTATGGCGTCTGTTGGAGCTGAGTCATGTTATCATTTATGTTGCATTATTCTCATGATTTCCTTAAAATACTTTTTGTATGTAATTGTGTCATACCCTCCCCCCTCCTTTCCCCCCCCCCCCCCCCCCCCCCCCCCCAACCCCGACACCCCCCCCCCCCACCCCCCACCCCCCCCCCCCCCCCCCCCCCCACCCCACCCCCCCCCCCCCCCCCCCCCCCCCCAGATCTTCAAATGTAATTTTGTGTCCCTAATCTACTCTCTTCCTCTTTTGTCGTCTTTGGTTTTGTAAGCTGTTAGGTCTTCGTTTAGATGCCGTGCAGATAAATGCTTTGATGTGGTGCTGATTGTATGATGATGATGATAATACTCCCTAAAACAGGGTTGCTCATCCCTTCCAAGTCCGAAGCTACGTCTGCGAGCTTCCTTACAAAGAGCTTTCGGTGGAAAGGGGTTCAGAGTTGATAATGCTCACTGTTGATTCTCTGCACAGATTTTAAGGTGTATCCTTGTATTCCTTACAGTTTTTTTTTTAAAGTATTACCGGCTATGGACTCCTAGCTTTACATCAACTCTCTGTCGCCTGGAGTAGAATTCGTCTACAATGAGGACGCTGACTTTTCCCCAGGAAAGATATCTATAATTCAATGTCAAAGCATCTTTTGCGGCAGTTACTTCGATGGGCAAGGGTGGAGACAAAGACAGTCATGAAAGTGACGAACTGGTTGTCATGTAAAAGCAAACGAAAAAGATATCGGCAGTCAGAGAGAGTGACTGAAGGGTTCTGTAGCTATTTGGAAATGGAGCTTTAAATCATGAAGCCCGACTGAAATCTGGGTTTATTCCATCGTTCCCTTACAGTAAAATGGCCGTCCTTTCTGATGGGACACAAGTTCAATGTATCCAGATAGTTGACAAAGGTTAAGCAATGGCGGCAGTTATCAAGAGAGACACATAGTTGCGTGAACATTTAATTATGCATGAATAGTCAACCCCAGGTCTTCACTCGTCAAATCAGTCCGCATTCCTTGCCATTTTCATTGGACTTCAAATAAGCATATATATTCATCCTCGTGATTATCAGACCCACTTCGTCACAATATCATTTATCTCTGAAACAGAGTCAGAAACTCATTCCAAGAAGCCATCACCCCATGAGAAGCATGTGTGAGTGCACTGAGCATGTGATGAAGAGCACGCACACGCATGCACGCCACTGTGGCGCGCTTAGCGCGCGCACACACACACACCACAACCACACACCACACACACACACACACACACACACACACTCACACAAACACACAAAGCACGCGCAAGTAGTAGGGGTAAGGGACTTTTCATGCTTAAAAGGGAATCCTCGGAGGGGATCTCCACCGGAAGTGGTTGTTTGTGCATGTCAGAAGTAGGCGGCAGGTGGCGCGGCAGGGGTGCGGCAGGGGGTGCGGCAGGTGGTGGCGCATGACGTGGCGGGGTCAAGGGTACGATGTGTGGTGAAGGCTAATAAAAGTTTTTTTTTTCTTTGTTGTTTGGTGGGGGTGGTTGTGACGTAGTGGGTTAAAAATAGATGGGGTGTTTTGTTGTTGCTGCGCGCGCTTGCGGAATCGATGTTTGTCATCGCCGTGGTTTTGTTGTTGTGAATAAATGTTTCTCGTTGCCGCGTGGTTGTCACTGACGTAGGGCGTGGGTTAAAAAAGAGATGGCGGTGATGACGGGGAACCAACTTATTTTTTTTTTTTTTTTTTTTTCTTTCCATCGGAAACCGTTTGCGCTACCACAACTTTTTTGACGATACTGATGAGCGTTGAAGATGACTGCTGGATGCGCATTGTTCCATCAAGTTCCCTAATTGACTGTACCTCGTCCTCGGTGTTGATAGTCAGCCAAGAGACATATCAAAACAGAGGCCATTTAAAAGAAGAAGACGCTCTCTGATCGATACACCATTTTGGGGTTTGCCCTTATTTCTCACATTGGATGAAAATGAGCAGCAGCTGGGTGTACACGTGAGGTATTGAACACGCGCCAATGTTCAGCTGCCTGTACCATGTGAGGTGGGTCATGAACACGCGCAATGTTTCAGCTGGGCTGTACACGGTGAGGGTGGGTATTTGAATCACGCGCCAAGGGCGAGGCAGGTGTGTCAGAAACAAAGAACAATAACAGCTGGGGTCATTATTCAATACTTCAGAACAAAAGACGCCGTGGGGTGGGTATTTGAAACAGAGCCAGAGTCGAGGGAGGCGTGTCAGAAACAAAGAACAAGACCAGCTGCGGGTCATTCATCAATACTACAGAACATAAAGAGCGTGGGGTAGGGTGGGTGTGGCGGTGGTTATTATGAGACCGAGGAGCAGTTGGACAATGGGACAAAGGAGACAGTACTCTGAGAAGGAAGCAACACAGAAGTGGTTGAGGTGGCAGAGCCTCCTGACAAAAAGACAGAGGTTCTTAGTCTTGCATCAGACGCACGAGACTGACGCTGAACTCAACTGCCTATCCAGCTCCCGTTGCCTTTGCGTCAACGAATTACATAACGATAACGTCTACGCGAGTGCCAGAACCATGTCTGCACAGAAAGAAGAAAGATACCAGACTTCAGCTTCCTCTTCTTACCTGCCCTGAGGTCGACTGTGTTTACCAACAGAACCACCGCAACGCCATGTCCGGGCTCAACACGAAACGACTGATCAGTATGTGTGCCCCGTGTTGCCATGTTGGTTTGGTCGCAAAGAACCACTGGACCAACACCAGCGGGACCCACATGCCGGTGGAAAAACCAACACCGAGGAAGGCGTCAGAGGTACACGGCTGCGGGAAGGAAGCGAAAAGCGGACAGTGAGTCTTTTTTCTCATCCTTTTCAGACCCGCAGAAAAGATTGAACACACAGCGTAACGAAAAACAGCTGTTAGATCAATTTATCTCCGGATGTGAAAGAGATGTATGACAAATATTGGAACGTATCAAAACCCATAAGCGCCCTGTAGGTAAAGTTCAATCTGTCCTACACTTGTTTTGGGGTACCCTTCTGATGAATTCTCCCAAATGGGTGATCAGCCATTTTTTTTTTGGATGTTTTCCCATGAAACAAAACAACGTTTTAAAATTACTTTTTTTCATTCTTTTCTTTTCCAGACATAAGAGCAGGGAGATTCGTCTTTCTTTCACGCCTCGATGTAATAACCACCAGGGCTCTAGAAACAAGCCTGGCCTCATCAATACAAACAAGATTTTCTGTTCCTTTCTTTCTGACTTGCGTGCGTCATGACATGTTGGGGACATGTTCAGAGAGAAAGACCCAACTCTCGTTTACTATGTTCAGCATCATGTTACATCTTTCTATGTGTTACCTCTAACCTGACTTTCCCATTGGTTGCTGGCAGTGACTCACTGCCTGACTACATTGCCACAATCGTTTTCTGGAACCGCTGAAAAAGATCAAAACAATGGTTTCTGTTTCAACGGCGGACTTTGTATCTTTTCGTTGTCTCGCTCTCCACCAAGGCGCTTATTTACATGCCCTACAAAAACAAACCAAAGCTCTCTATCAGCAGTGGTAGGGTGTAAAGTCACCCACCATACATTTTCCAGGCATTACTTGTTAGAGTTGGGATCGGTTTGAAGCTATGTTTCAGATAATTTGGAAGTGTTTGAATTTGATGAAACCAAAACAACCCCCGCTGCCCGGTTCCTTGTCGTCGCACGTGATTACAAACAAGCAGACACGCTTAAATTGTTGGTGTACAAAATCATTTTAAGCACATCATTGACATTGACAAGTTAGTACATGCGATAGCTTTGTTTCCAAATGCAGGCAACTCCGAATACGCTTAGGGAGTAAACAAACACGAGAACGTGTCAAGGCAGTCAGACTCCACCAAAAATACAAAGGGGGGCGTGTTCACACCACCGGAATCGGTTGTTTTGACGCAACTCTGTTGTATGGATTTCTGTAGATCTGATATTCGTTTTTCCTTACAGAGCTACTTTTGACTTTGAAGAGTTTTCGAGGCCGATGACTTACGCAAACAAACCGAGCACCTCAACACGATACACAGCTAGACACGTTCCCTCTCAGTCGCTATCGCTTCCTAAGTACAGGGTTTGAAGAGCCTCGTTGTTTCGTAGTGATGGGGACCCCGCAAACTTGTTGACACCTGGGGATTTCTTAGGAAACAGACTACAGAAACTCCTTTTCTCTTCTCGTGAAATTTTGAAGGATTCTGAGTTTGATACGTTAGAAGCCATATTGATCCTTCGCAAGGGTTACGAGTCGTAAACTTCCCACATTCCAGACGTTCCTGAAAGAAATATGGAAAGATTACATCCACGAACTGCACGTGGTGGGGTTAATTCTTCCAAGTATGCCTCAATGTCATCAAACCCTATTGATTCCGGGAGTATGGATATGACTGCTATGACAGAAATGTAGAGAGAAAATGAGGGGGCCACCCAGACGGGTTTGATTTTGTGAGGAGCTGGGGGGGAAGAGGAAGAGGAGAAAGAGGAGGTGGATGGGGGAGGAGACGACGGAGAGGCGAGGGAGGAAAAACAAAAGTCAAAAAGCAAAACCATTAAGTTTGTGGTGAAACGCAAACAAACAATGATGTGTATGCCAGTCAGAAACTCAGTTTTTTGAGCATTTGCAACTTTTTGGGGGCCACCTGGATTTCATATTAAATATCTCAAAGCGTTTGGGCGTGAGGAACCAAAAGGGTACTTTTGTTATGAGTACAAGACCAGTTTGGACAAACTGAAGAACACCTCTCTCCCACCCCACGCGCTTTTTTTTTAGCAGAATCAAAAGAAAACATCACAGAGGAAGAGTACGCTTCTGTCAACACGTTGTGGAAGGAAAACATATGACAGTTTGCAGATTTCTGGTGTGGTACAACAATAAGGATTGTGGCGCCATTCATGCAGGCTCTTCAAGACAGATTGACATGGTATTCGAGTTTAGGCGTTGATATTCTGAAAGTGGTATCTCTGTTCCAGGCATCACACTGAATACTGTTTCAAACTATCTCCCAGGTGGTGTACTTTTCTCTCTTCAATGCAAAAACAAGAAGAACAAACATACGCTGTTGCTTGGACAACATTGTTGGTGGGCCCCTCCATTATCTTTCACGATATCCGCAAAGGACCAAAACATTCATTCGGTGACAATTCGGACAAACTGTTTCAGTCGGTTCGGAGGCTATGACGCAATGCACTTTACCTGTGGGCTTTCATGCAACCATGCCCTCACAACACCAAGTTTAGAAGATGTTAGAGACGGGCTTTAAGGCAGAAAAACGGCGTTGTATGAGTCATCAAAGTGAAGAATGAGTTAGACAGTGTACGTGCGCCACAAAAACATACGCATACAGCACAAGTTTACGGGAAGGACATAGTTTAGGAGCAGACAATCCGCGTCGATAGGTTGGGATCGACACATGACACGGTTTGTACCTGTGTCATTGCTGTTTGTTTCAACGGACATGACTGTCATTTCACTCGTTGCAAACACATTAACCTGTGAACGGAAACCGCTCACAGATATCTTCGAGAAAACACACAAGAATTTACCAGCTATCTTCTAGCAGGATGTGAAAGTGACTGTGGTAGAAATGTGGGAATTTCAGTGGAGGAAGGAGTAACGAACACAACCCACACATCAGACCACTCCTTAAAACGCGTTTCCATCTCTCAAACCGTTTCAGGGTATGTCTTCTATAAGAAAAGGTATTTGAACGCTGTCAAAAATGACACTTGTTTGGTTGATTGAATGGACATTTGTGTGCCCGACAGTCTGAAGAAACTTTTCTGAACTTCAAAACTATCTTTAAAAATGCGACCGGTGGGAAGACACATTGGTGACTACATTCGGGAATCGCGAAAAGCACAACTCCTGAGACGCCCAGTCGCACTTTGTTGGGTAGCTACTATGGAAAAAAAATTCTTCCGCCCTCCTATACTCAAATGGTACTTGGAGAGGTTGAAGTAGCAACATAACACTGATCATGGAGTACACACCCAACTCGTGTTATCGAAGTTTAGGCGAACGCGTGTCTTGATGCACGTCGAAAGGGGGACCTTGATTCATCCCAATCAATCTTGGCTGAAAACGTTTCAAATTGCTCGGCAACAGCGACTACGGCAAAACTCTGGACCACATTCGCCAAACACAGGGCATTCCTACGTCCAGCTGACCAGTACCCAAACTGGTGAATGAAAGTCGGTTTCAACATGACCGAGATTAGGCGGGGTAGTAGTAGAGGTGGAAACTGGAGCAAGAAAAAATCAACTGGGCACTCCCTTTGCAGATTGCGGCGATACTTTGTCGTATCAGTACGCAAAACTGCGAATGTTAGAATTTATTACGATTTTCTGGACAAATTCGTGGACAGGTCAGACTTTCAACTGTGGGATGGACACAGACTTCACTCTCATGGGCTTAGTTCTGCGAGAGTTTTGCAGGTTGTCATACACCATCTTTGCGCCAACAGTTTACAAGGAGTATCATCAGTGGTTTCAGCTGAGGTGTGCTCACCAAACACACAGCGTTGTTCCACACACACGACCGTGGGGCTAGCGTGGAACCACGCACACTGCTCCTGACTGTATTTGACGTGTACATTATGACAAAAGGAACACCGGGTTTGTTCAAAAACAGAATACACAGGAGACTCGTTTGTGGCCTGTGTTCAAAAACTATTTCTGTTTGAGGCAAGAGAAAAAACAATTCAGTTGCAAAGACTCAGCCAACAATCCAAACACTCTCACAAAGATGTTTATCACGAGTGCTCACTACACAGGAAGAATTGTGGTGGCACCAAACACCGGTATTCAGAACAGCGGAAAAGCTATGTTCACTTACACCCAAAATCGCAGTCTCTTTCCTTTTCTACATTAAAAGCATCGTAGCTTCAGACGGAAACTCACCTTCCAACCCCTGTTAGCATTCTCGGTTGTTGATTGTTAAAGTCATGTCTGAACGTACCAATGCCTGTCTGTCTTGGAAATGGTATGATAGCTGTTGAAAAATCATTATTTCAAGTGATATGACGCTGTGGTGTTCGTCTAAAAACATATTTTTGGGAAACAATCCCCACTCCTCGTTGGTGTTTCATGGGTGATTCTTTACAAAATTTGAGACTGATTAAAAGCTAACGTTTGAATACTTTGTTTGTAGTTTTCATCGAGTCATAGTTTTAAAGGGTCAGCGGACGGGGGGAAAACACGACTAACGCTGTCTGTTTCATTATACTTTTAGTTTGTGTTCAGATGCGGTTCAGTCACAGTACTACCCAAAAAGTTTTGAAGGGGGACAGGCGAGCAAATATGTATATGTGCGATGAGAGTGAGTTTTTTTCTTTTTCATTCTATGTGTTTAGGTGTGCTTGGAATGAGGACAAGGGGATGAATGGGATTAACTAAATCAACACACCACACATAAATTATGCGAACACGTATATAACGTCCACCTCCTGCTGGTGGTGGTGGTGATGGCCAGACAAAATCAAATATATGTGGCTGCTGCTGCTTCTGCTGCTGTTGTTCCTGCACCCAATAGTGGTGGCGGAGGTCTGGTCGTGGTGGCAGGTGGTGGTGGTAGTGTTCACATAGTGAAACGTAGTTGGGGTTATGGTGAAGTGGTGGTCTATGTGTTGTCGTTGTCTTGTTCAACGTCTTCTTTCTTGTTCTTCTTCGCCCCACCTCCTCCTCCTCTCCTCCTCCTCCCTATTCGAATTCGGTAGGACTGACTGTCTCCAGCCAGTATGGGACATACATCCCCCATCTCTCTTCCCCCTCTCAAAATCGTTCATGTCTTCTTTCCAGACAGGGGCAGTCATTTCTTTTTTTAAGAATATGAAACAGATGGGGGTTTGGGACTTATATTCTGTTTTTTCCAGCCCACCCACCACGATTGCACTTACCTTTTGGCTAGATTCGTTCAAACATCCGTATGCAGACAAAGAGAACAGACTCGTGCGGATCCAAACACACAAAAAAGAAAAACAAAAGCACAGCACATCTGCTACCAAGACAAATAGTCACAGACACAGAGAACCGACTCACGAGGAACGAGCACACCAATGAGCCCATTTCGAAGCTATTGTGAATATCCAACTGCGACGATCACCCACACCACAAAGACCCGAGACACACCCCTGCCAGTCTCACGCTTTGTCCGACTGTCATCCTCGCTCCAAGGACGACACACAACACACACAACACACGCGCGCTCGCAGCACAAGAGTGAATGTCCTTGGTCTCCTTTCAACAAAAGATGACGAGGTCAGTGTCCCGAGTTTCACCTGTGGGAACGAACTGACGCAGGGTTCGACTGTTCAGCTGCGCGCTGGACAGTGCGCAGACGCGCGAGGCGCGCGCGGCTCATGCGCACGCTCCGTGTTCAGAACCCAAACTGCGATGAAACTGCACAGAGAAGAGAGAGGAGATAGAGAGAGCAAGAGAGAGCACGCACAAAGTCAGGTCGCTCCGCGTTTTTTTTTCCTTTCGAGAAAGTGCTGCGTACCGTGCTCCGTTGATGATAGGGAGCCAAAGTGACGCATCAGACAGGAGGCATTTAAAATATGAACGACGCTCTTTGAGATACACCATTTGGGCTGTGCCTTTCTTTTTTCTGGAATCATACACAGTTTTGGGGAGGACAAGCATCCATAAAAAAATACATTTCAATTTAAAAAAACTTTAACAACGACAACAAACGTCGGTTTGTAGAACATATTGTTTTCACAAACCATATGGGCATAAACTGTTATACAAAGTCTGTACAGTCAACACCATTGCACATTGTTATGCAAAAGTAGACACCGCGCGGTATACAAGCAGTCTTTCTTCAAGGCCATGATGTAGGATCATCGCGGGGCAGTCAGTAGTGGCACTGGGAAGTGTAGGGTCTGTTCTGGGATGCGTGTGGTCTGTCCACGCGGTGCAGGACTCGCACAGGGTGTGTGATTCCACCATCACACCATCCATCGTTCCGACGTCAGGTGGAGGATGGGCACCATGGCAGTTGGGTCTTCTTTCGTCCCCTTCCTTTTGTTTTGGGTCCCACACAAGTTGGGACTGTGGCTGTCTCAGAATGGTCAGGTCCCCGTGATGTCAGGGCGCTGTCCCAGGGTGGAGGTTGGTGGGAAAGTTCTCAGGATGTTCACCACTGCCTGAGGAAATCCAGCGGGAGTCTTAGAGTCGAAGGGCGAGTGCGAGTAAGGGAGGTTAAGGTTACACCCGCGTGATTGTCGGAAGGATGAGCTGCTGCTGCTGCTGCTGCTGTTTGCTGTTGGGAGTAGTTGTGTTTGAATTGTCCGCAGGCAGAAGATGATTGGTATATGAATCGCACCAGTTTATCTTCAGTTTGACCAGTCTTTCAAACTCTTTGCAATCCCAGCGACAATCCTCGCTGGCCTGACCCAGACGACCACCCTTGGTGTTGGTTGGTCTCTTGTAATGGTGCACATTATTCTGGACAGGACCCTTTGCCAAGTTTTGACGGTTGGCAAATAATTGTTGCGTCCCACCAGTGGGTAGTGTGTGGTTCTGGCTCTAGTTCTTCATGGTACTGGGCGGTAGAAAGCGATGTGTCAGCTGCGAGTGGAGTAGAGCAGGTAATAATCGGACATGAGTTTAGGCCTCTCTTTATATAGAAATTAGTGTTGTATGTGTTTACACAGACTGTTTAAACCGCTTAAGACCCCAAACCTCAATGTATTCAAACTAACAAATCAGAAGATACGAGCGTTTAGCCAATCCAACAGTTTAAGATTTTGGTTGTGTTTGATTTAAAATTTATGAACATTTAAGACTGACGACTTTGTTTTGAAACTTTAGGGATTTTTGTATCATGCCAGGCTTCGGCCTTCAATCAGCAGTTTAAATTTCTTGGCGGCTTCATTCGATCACAGAAAGATGTGACATGTGGAGAAAGACGATCTCTGTCGAGTCTCGACCACAAGTGGTCACAAGAGTATGAAAGAAACATGTGAACACATTCTCTTCCGCCCTATCATGTTGCTCAAACTCGCGCGATACATTGGTACAAGCTCTGTGCAAACAGATTGATAAGAGTCAAGCGCTCTGAGCTTTCATTTTTTCAATCCCAAATTTAACTTCCTCCAGAATCGTTCTCCATGTGAGTCGCAGTAAAACGTGTGTTGTATGTGACACACTCCTACGTTACAACGGCTTGTAAAAGACTTTTCTGTGAATAGAATGAATAAATGATTCACTTTTTGATCATTGGTCCTCAGTTTATGGGGGTGAACACCGGACAACACTTGGGAAGGATGTGACCGCGACTTTTTCTTAAATGAAATACAGCACATAGTACCCACAGGTTGAGCTGGTAAGTCTTGAATAAGACTTTGTTTAAACGATAACTGAAACTGTGTTTAACATAAACTTTTCAATGTCTGGGTTACAACGAATGGGGTAGACCAAAAAACTATAAAATAGTCTGCTATCCACGAACATTCAACCCCACACTGACCAATGTTCTCCGGTCCCAGAGCTGTGGGTCGGTGGTTAATCACCAAAGCGATCGGTAGTTGGGTGAGTTGAAATAGAGAGGGAGCTTGTTCTTGGATATATTCCCAAAGGACACGCCGGGCCGTGAATGTCTACAGTCCACACGTGGCCTTGCACACTATTCATGTTGAAAAGTCTGTCTGCCACCTTGGCGGGTGCGGTCGGATTTCGATCATACTGTCACTAGATACACAATACAAGGACAGGCTCAGGCCAGAGCTTGAGAGAGCTTCATTTCCAGTCGAAGTGCACACTCCTGGACAGTTCAATGCTGGTCTCCATCCAGAACTCGGGATTCAGATCAAAAGCATACAGGGTGTATCCTCGTCATAATCTTGATACTTGTGGTTTGTTTCCAGATCTCTGTTACCACCCCGTTGCCAGACATCAGGATTGTGTAGCCTCACAAACTGACGACCTGTTAAATCCAGGGTAAGGGCCTTGGAAGGATTTGGCGTCCGTCCATATACAGACACAGGAAATTTAAGTTGGCAGTGTTGACAAGGTTGGGGAAGGATTTCTGTTGTTACCCCCCATTTGAACGCTGCGCTGGTTTACAAGAGCGAACGACGATTCTTGTTGGGGTTCTGACTGGAAAGTGTTGTCTTGGACGCGCTTAAGTTGCCTTGGGGGATAGCAAAAGTCTTCTGAAGATTCTTTTAGAGGGTACTTGAATGTACTCCTTTACCAGGCCTTTTCGTGAGCCAAGGAACAGGACCGGATTCAGTTTCACTTTGGGAACGAAAGGGAAAGCGTGAGTGATGACACTTTTATAGGGCCCCCACCCGCACCACCATCATGTGCATGAGTTTCTGAAGGCGTATTTGGAGGGGTGAGTGAGTTTGACATCCACTACGTTGATCAGGAAGCGTTCTGGAGCATAATATCTGTGTGAGCGCCCCAACATAATTCCACTTCTCCACTCTAGGCTGTCAGCTCACGTCGAATCTTTAGGCCGACATTGCCATCTCCTTGGGAGTCCTCAAGACGGCCGGCGTGATGTAGAGAAATACGGGACTACTTGTCAAAGTGACTGTCTTTGCATCCTTGCCGTAGTTCATGTTGCTCGATGTACGCTCGGTAGGGGTAAGTGTTGGTGCTGGATGAAATCAGGTGTCGTTCAGGGGATATTCACACCTGAGAAAACAGGCTATGGAGCCGTTGGTTGACAGGGGCAATCAGTGCCGGCGTCAAGGGCTGTGCCATCGGCTTTGTCACTTTAGCCGGATTGTAGAGCTTGGTATTGCTCCGATCACCTCGTAGTCTGAGGTGGCACCAATGATGTGAAATTCATTGGGAGCTCCATGGGCCAAGGTTGCTGGTGGATGATGTCTACAAAAGCAACTTTCTTATACCGCTGATTGAGTTTACCCATACGAAAAACAAGTCAGTCTTATTTACCACTTTCAGCGAATACTGCGTGCAGCAACGCATGGTTGTCTTATCCAAAATGTCTCGAGGATCCTGGCGTCTTCTTTTTCCCTTGTGGTCTGGAGTGGACCACGTGGGTTGGGACACTAATTTTATACGCATCTAGCAGGTTCCCCCCCCCGGTGGTGTCGCAGGGCGGTGATCTGCTCATGCTTGCTGCAACAATCGTTTGCAGGCTGCTTACCCCGTTTGCTGTGAGAGCGGACTTCAATTATGCCCAGGACAGAACATCTTGCGCAAGTGCATGCAGTTCGAGTCTTCCAACAGTAAGCTTTCACACTTTTTAAACAATGGGATGAGAGTACGACGAGTCCTCCTAGAGGTTTACAAGTCTCTCCCTCGAGTACTTTATTCACCCTATAAACACAGGGAAAGCAATGACCAGCTGCGGCGCAGTAATAGTTTTCATAGCATTTTCCATCGGTGTTCAAGGAACGTGACGCCATTCTTAAAGGCGTAGGTCTTTCTGCGTCGAAGTGGAGCGTCGCGATGATTTTCCTTTGTCAAAGACAGAGGTTAGCCCGTTGTCTTTGGTACAAAGGATTTCCCTGTGTTGAATGGAACCTACTCAGAGGAATATCTTTAGGGTTTTATTCACAATATGATGTTCGACTTCAGTGCACTGATTCCAGTCGCGGACAATTCGGAGCAAGGGAACCATCACATCACCAACAGGACGTGGTTGAAAACCAAGTCGCTGTAACATAGCCCCTCAAACCCTCGTTGGAGTATTTACTTGGTTTTTTTACTTTCTAGACACCTATTCCCGAACATAAATGTCTCTCTCAGGCTCAAGATATTCATAATGTGGGTGATATTGGAGAAGCTATCAGCTCCATACGTCTTAACTGTCACTTTTCGGGTAGCAGATTATAATACGTTTGTTGTTGCCTTCTTTTTCTTTCTGCACAGACGGTCTAAAAACTTGGTTATAAAGTATGAGTCAAAAATTCTGCTGATTCATACAATCCAGCAGGTAGTTACGTTTGACTGTGATCTGACTCCCCATCGGGGCGAAAATGACAACCAAATTTCTTGTTCGTCAATGTTTAATGTATGTGTGCTGAACAGGAATTTCAGACAGGCCACTTCGTAATCTCCTGTTCAAAGTCACCGGTTGAGGTAGTTTGGTGTGAAAAAAAGTGATGGCGTTGTTATCGGGGTTAGTACGGACATGGAGCTGTTGCTGGTAAACGTCAAGTAGAACTACTGGTTTCAGTGGGTAGTTGGCCGTTGGCTCGATGTGTAGGATTTGGAAGGATGTAACCGAGACAACTCCCGAGAAGATCCACCACAAAATTGTCACTCCTTGGGCCGCTACTCAGATAAAATAGAGACACACCTACCACAAATAAAACCAGGATGGGTCTGACAACCGAAAACAATTTCACCGCGAGGAATCGTCGTCCACACACGCCACAGCACAGATTTTTGGCACTGGTAGAGTGAAGGTTTCATCATCATCATGCGGTCAGAGCTGAATCTACTGGTTCTGACAGGATGGTCAGTGTGCGTTAGGTGGTCAGCGCTGTTGAGGAATCCATGAATGATGAAGAGTCATAGCCATACCATTTGATTAAAATACTCACGATGTCCATTAGCTTTTTTGCGTTGCTTCAAGTCGCTTCAATCGATAAAACTGGTTTCTCCCCACTTTCTGTATTCTGGTTCATTAAAACGTTCCTTGAAAGCTCTTCTCATGAACGTATTTGAGAAAGTATAAGTCACTGGGTGGTCTTTTTTATTCGACTGACTGTGAAAAGTTCTACAGGACCAAGATGGCAAATACCTTTTTTTAAATGTTCTGCCTGTTTTATGATTCTGTACACGATCTCCTAGTTTCAGTTTAGGGTGAGAAGAGGGAGGACGCTGCTGGTCGCCTGTTGTACAGAGTCTGCCATTACATTTTCTTGGTTGTGTTGTTGTCACTTCTGCAGGCGCATGATGGATGCTGCGGTGTGAAACGAATGGTTGTATGCCTTTACCAAACTGTGGTAAAACTTACACAAATCTCAAAGTATTTTTCTGGTAAAGTAGGCCAGAGTTCTTTTCAAGTCGATTCGTTCTCTACACCACCAGAAGCTATCGTATCTCGTTTTCTGTCACAAATAAAGTGTATTCTTCTTTCTTCAAAAACGTTGAATGTTTTGTTCAGAAATCTGCCCTTTGTTCTGTTTGAAGTTTGAGGGTGTTTCGACCCTGTTCAAGGATGGTTCAAAGGCCTCCCATCACAGTCTGTCTTGTTTTTTCAAAGGAACGACCAAGCATATTTAGGACAAGCAATCGATGACTGTCAGCAGATAGCTAAAACCATCATTGTTTTTTTCAGGCGTTGGACGTCAATCAGGATCAGTTGCCAATGAAGGTCCATTCCTCTACAACAACACGCTCCTCTCAAACTTGTGTCGCACAGGTTTATGACCGGTATAAGCATTCTTCGTGGACTCAACCATTCTTTGAGCACAGACTTCTTTTGCTTCAGTTATGCGTTTCAAAGGCGAATGAAAACACCACAAAAAGATCCAGGGGCGTTGTGGAGTGTAGTAAGCCAGCCCAACTTTCTGTTCTGTTTCGAATACTTTTTTCTTATTTTTCCGCGGGAGCCATTTCAGGTGTATCAGTATGGACTCCCAATTCCATCAAAGGTGCAGTCTTGCTTAATATATGTTAGTTTCCGGTTCCGTCAGTCTGTGTGTCTTTCTCCCACCCCCTCAAGAAAAAGGTGTTCTCCCTTCCAACGGGTCAGAGTCTTCTGTACTCGTGCTTCTTGATCGATGATCAAGGCAACGTTTCTCAGTGATGGTGGGGGTGTTGGTATTGGAGGTGTAGAAAACGGGTTGAGAGGGAAGAGGAACCCACACCGACAGGTCCTTCATAGACTGTGAAGAATAGGACAGGGTGCCCGGGAATTTTGTTGTTCTAAACTTCCAACGGTCAGGGGTTTCACTAAATCTAGGGGGATGTTGGCATCGTGAGAGCAGCGGCAAAGGAATTCCACCATGGTTGGACGTAGCGAGTTTTCTTAGCACATCATTGACCAAATCAACGAGGTTCGAGTTTTTAATCTGCTGTCCTCGCCAAAATGATATCCCATGTGGTTCCATTTCAGATATGGGTGATTCTGAACGCGGTTTAAAAAAGTCGCTTGCTTTGATTTTCATCGTTTTTGGTACACTCTCCACAAACATCATTCTCCACGCTTGTAAACATGGGGGTTGACGCGTCTCAACAGTCTCTGCTTTCTGCTTCGGGTTGGGTTTGAGCAGGAGTTGTGTCTTTTGAACAGTCACTACTCCCAGTGGTTTTTTCCTTAAACTGATCCATAACGTGTGATATTTCCAAAGTAGTCTGATGAATTACATATTAGCCTTGTCTTCGGCGCTTGTATCATTGTTCTTAATATATCACGCTCTGCTGATCATGTCCCTAAGACTGTAGATGTGGGCTTCAGGAAGTGGAGGCCGCGAACAGAGTCTAGCACACGAGGATCCACTAAAATCATTTTCTTGTATGCTCCATGATGTGGAGTTTACAATCCCCCAGTAATCCTCCGAGCACCCCCAGGACAGGTTTGATGAGGGCACGAGAAATCCCCTTCTGCAAGATCTGCTTCTTCTCTTCTGGATGTTCTCTTTCTTCGCCAGGAGCGTTAAAGCTCGGCTTGTATCTGCACAACTGTTTCTTTCTGACTAGGCAGGAGTCAGTCTCACGTGGCCATTTTAAAATGTTGAGGGCCCCATCCACGGCGTTGATCAATCAGGCGATGCCCCTTTAGAGCTGCCTTAATAAACAGCAGCGCTTGGCACACACAACAACTGCACACATGGGTAGAATTCCTCTCTACGCGCTGCCATGATGGTGAAGAGTCAATGTTTACGGTCGCAAATAACGCGTGTGTAGTGAGCGCTCGCTATTAAAGCTCCACAAAGTCTCAGTCTCATTTGAAGGCCTACCACCACGAAACGGAGAGTGGTTACTCCAGGGTACTGTATCACGAGACTTCACAGTGTTGTTATACAATCTCCACACATCCTTCTCTCCATTTCTCACAAAAAGAAAAATATGTTGCAGGTAAAACTGGCATATTGGAAGACGAAAATCAATTTGCACTTACACGACTTGATGGGTCGGGGGTATACTATTTGTCTCAGCCGGAGGATGACGGGTGTCTCCTGACGAAGTAAACAACAAATACCGTGGGGTTTGGATTTGTGCATCTTTAAACGCTTCCTGAAGTTACTTCAATCTTCCGGGATACATCTGTTTTAGCTAAATGGGTGGATTGTGAGGCGTCTCTTGGGTTCTTGAATACCACAGATAATGGAAGTTCAAGCTGATGGTCCTTTGTTCTTTGTTTTCCAAAACGATTCTGCAAGATGTACATGGACACTCTGTTGCGATGGATGGCTACCTTTCGTGAATAATTTTGTCACATTGCAACGTTTCGCTCATCAAGTCGTCAATCAACACAAACGCGTTTTGATCATTCCCATTCTTTTATTTGGGTAGCCCTACAAATAAACGTGACTCCTATCAAAAAGATGGTATCCAGACTGCCACTCTCCTTAACACCACACAATCTTATCGGGAGGTGGTGTCATTTACTTCATGGATGTGATTTATAAAATTTGTTGACCCAAACCGTTTTTCCATTCCTGTTGGACAGCAATCCACAGGTAAAGGGATGTTTCACCTTGGATCAATAGCTTCTTCTTGTTAGCGTCACACAATTGACATTCTTTATTATCATGGGTCTACAGATTCCAGTCATCATCAGAATCTTCATCTAATCCTAAGCATCACATCCCTGTCATCACCGCCATCAAATTTTTTAAACACGCCTACGTCATCGGACAACCACGCGGCAACGAGAAAACACCCCATTTATTTTATTTAAAAAAAAAAAAACCTCGACAAACATCGATCCGCACGCACGCAGCAACACGAAACACCCCCATCTATTTTTAACCCACTACGTCACAACCACCCCACCAAACAACAAAGACTCAAAACAAAAAAAAATCTTTTATTAGCTTCACCACACACCGTGACCTTGACCCCGCCACGTCATGCGCACCACCTGCCGCACCACCTGCCGCCACCTGCCGCGCCACCTGCCGCCTACTTCCGACATGCGCAACACCACTTCCGGTGGAGATCCCCTCCGAGATCCCCTTTTAAGGCATGAAAAGTCCCTTACCCTACTACTCGCGCACGCGTGTACACACACACAAGTGGGCGCGCCCATGTGCGCACACATACAAACACATACATGCACGTGCGTGCGTGCGTGCGCGCGCACACACACACACACACACACTGACTGACTGAAAATATTGTCACACCCACTGACTGACTGAAACCATTTATTGTCAAATTGATCACACACACACACGCACGCACACGCCTGTCAGATGTTAACATTTAGGCCTGTAATCTAAAAAAAAAATTTGTTTTGACTCCTAGTCGTTATTACAATATCTATATCATCAACACTGAAATACTGAAGGCATCGTGCCGTGGATCATGTACCTCTTTAAAATAATGTTGTTGTTAGTGGACTGGGTCCTGTCGCTCTGTCACCCCGGCTGCCTCCCCTCCTCCGCATCTCCCCTCCTTCTCTCTCCCATTTTCAATCCCTTTTTCCTCAGCCCCCTTCCTAGAAGCACATTATTAGCACATTATTCCCTCCTAGAAGCACATTATTAGCAAATGTTGTAAAGCTATGTGCGCAATTGTGCCGGCATTGTGCCTTCCCCACTCAGCACGTCCTTTTTTCTTTCGTTTTTGTACTCCCAGTTCTTAAAGAACAGGGAGTACTTTAGAATGGGAACGAAGAAATGCTGTGTGTGTGTGTGTGTGTGTGTGTGTGTGTGTGTGTGTGTGGGTGTGTGTGTGTGTGTGTGTGTGTGTGTGTGTGTGTGTGTCTGTCTGTCTGTCTGTCTGTCCGTGGTCAAAATGTGTTCCACTCACTCCAGACAAAACTACTTGGTCGATCTTTCTGAAAATTTTGTAGGTATGTTCACCATAGGTCAAGGGTGATGCCCGATGTTTTAGTTTACCGTTACAGCCATTAGTATCGGCTGTAACGGCCTGTAACGCTTTTTCTTCTCCTTGGAATATCTCAGAAAGTACTTGGCAGATCTTTGTGAAAATTAGCAGGTATGTTCATTATGGGTCACGGATGATGGCGATATTTTAGTTTACCCCGTTACAGCCGTTACAAACGGCTGTAACAGCCTGTAACGGTTTTTCTTCTTTATGGAATATCTCAAAAAGTACTTGGCCGATCTTTCTGAAAATTTGTAGGTATGTTCCTTATGGGTCACGGATGATGCCGATGTTTTAGTTTACCGTTACAGCCGTTACTAACGGCTGTAACGGTCTGTAACGCCTTTTCTTCTTTATGGAATATCTTAGAAAGTACTTGGCCGATCTTTGTGAAAATTAGCAGGTATGTTCATTATGGGTCACGGATGATGCCCGATGTTTTAGTTTACCCCATTATAGCCGTTACTAATGGCTGTAACAGCCTGTAACGGTTTTTCTTCCTTTATGGAATATCTCAAAAAGTACTCGGCCGATCTTTCTGAAAATTTGTAGGTATGTTCATTATGGGTCACGGATGATGCCCGATGTTTTAGTTTACCGTTACAGCCGTTACTAACGGTTGTAACGGCCTGTAACGATTTTTCTTCTTTATAGAATATCTCAAAAAGTACTTGGCCGATCTTTCTGAAAATTTGTAGTATGCCTGATGAAGAGGGTTCTAAAAGAACAGGGATACTTTAGAATGGGAACGAAGAAATGCTCTTGTGTGTGTGGTGTGTGTGTGTGTTTGTGTTGTTGTGTGTGTGTGTCTGTCTGTCTGTCTGTCGGTCTGTGTGTCCGTGGTCAAAATGTGTTCCACTCGCTCCAGACAAACTACTGGGCCGATCTTTCTGAAATTTGTAGGTATGTTTCATTATGGCCACGGATGATGCCCGAGTTTTAGTTAACCGCTATAAGCCGTTTATTTAACGGCTGTAACGGCCTTGTACGGTTTTCTTCATTTACGGATATCTCAGAATGTACTTACGAATCTTTGTAATAACAAGATGGAAGCATATAAACGTACTCCAGTTTTCCAAATCCGCATATAAATCGGGCCAAGTGCTTTGTGAGATACGAAATAAAGCAAAATAACGGTTTACTGTATAAACCAAAACACTTTCGAAACCGTATTTTAGTCCTCACTGGGCTAAACCTGTGTACATACCAAATTTCACCCAAATCGATATATGTACAGATAACGTTAAACGGTTAACGGTCGATTTTGAAACACTACAGGAAGTGTCATTTGTTGTGATAACCTTCTATAACAAAAATTCATTAAACCCACCAATATATAAAAAATAACGGAAATAATAACGGTTTAACGGTTATATAACCGATATCACTTTGAAACCGGATTTTAGTCCTCACTTGGCTAAAGCTTTTTAGCATACCAATTTCAACCTCCAAACGGACAATATGTCAAAATAACGGTTTTTAATAACGGTCAGTTTTGAAACACTACATGGAAGTGTCATTTGTGTGTGGATAACCTTTCTATATACCAAATTTCATTAAAATCCACCTATATAAAAAAATAACGGCAGAATAACGGTTTTTAACGGTTGTTTAATCCATTTTCAGCATTACATCACTTACATATGGAGAGAGGCTCCGATTTGTCACAAAATCATCCAAACCGTTATAAATTGGCCAAAGTACTTTCTCAGATTTGCATAAAGAAGAAAAACCGTGACAGCCGTTACAACCGTTAGTAACGCTATAACGGGTCAAACTGACACATACAGGCATCATCCGTGACCCATAATGAACATATGGCACTTCCATGTATGAGTTTCAAAATCTGACCGTTAAAAAACCGTTATTCTTGACATATTGTCCGATTTGGGGGTGAAATTTGGTATGTGCACAGGCTTTAGCCCAGTGAGGACTAAAATACCAGTTTCAAAAGTGTACATCGGTTAAATAACCGTTTAAACCGTTATTTTGCCTTTAATTCTTATCTCACAAAGCACTTGGTCGATTTATAAGCGGTTTGGAAAACTGGGAGTATGTTTATATGCTTCGCATGTTGTTTGTTTTTGTTTGTTTGTTTTGAGTGCTGCCACTGTCCGGATGCTAAGGCTTTAGGACCGTATGTCTGGAACTTAGTTCCACCGAGACTACAAAGTATGAATACATTAAGACATTTCAAGGAACATTGACATAAGCATGTTATGTCTCAATAATTTGATTATTCTATTAGAATCATTGACGTCAATTTGCAAAGCCTTCTTTAATTAAAGTATACATTGAATACATGTCTGAACATGTAACCTTCTCCACTAAACCGCACATCCCCACTCCCACTCTGTCTCCCATCCCTCTTGATCTCGTCACTATCATCCTCTCTCCCTCCTCCCAACCTCCTCTCCCTCTGTTTTTTGTTTGGTTGTTTGTTTTGGTTTCGTCTGTTTGATTACCCACATGCATGTCATTATTATGTTTATGAATAGTGTGCGTGTCATTGCAGAATTGCATTACAACGTTTCTATGTTGTATTGTCAGTATGAATGATATGCGTTGTTTCAATTTCCGTTTCAGTTTCATCAGGAGGCGTCACTGCGTGCGGACTAGTCCATATACACTAACCACATCCACTAAGTTTTGAGACCACACTACGTATGATTTTAAGCTGATGGAAATGAATTAACAACTAAGATGGGAGAATGGAAGAAGAGGGTCTCGTAGGTCAGACAACTTAGCAGATGTCTGACCTACGCATTAGCCCAATGCGCTGGTCAGACCTTGGTTGTCTTTTTTTTCTTTGTAGGTGTAAAGTAAATGTACACGTCTTGTTGGGTTGGGCACGGGCGCATGGTGTGTGGTTTGTGTGGTGCGAAAGCAGTGCGCGCGCTTGTGTGGTATGTTTGCCGCCCCGGCACCTGTTTGTGCATGGGGCGACTCTCGAAAAACCCCTCATTTTTTTTTAGCTTAAAACAAAAATTCCTTTCAGCCCCTTCATGATAAATGAAGTTCTTTAACCTTTGCTGACAAGTTATGTTTTAAACCCCAGTTATGAAAAAATGGTGGGGTTGGGAAATGTTGGCTGTTTATCTTTTGAAACTCATCCACTTGGAAATATTTTTAAAATCCCCCCCTCCCACGCCTCCTCCCCTCTAACAGTTTTTTTTTTCTCCCCAATTCGCGAATTTTTGAAAAGGGTTAAAATTTAATCTAGGGTATACCGATCAGTAGGCCCCAGGTTCGGGGCTAATTTGCACGTAACAAGGTTTTTTATTCCCCCCCCCAACCTTTTTCCCCCTTCTCCCCCTTTCCCCCTCCATAACCCCCAAACTTTTTCGACTCTTCGATAATATTCACCCTTTTTATACTTTGAGATCCCTTTATTTTCCCCGTATTTGGGGTATAATTGGGCACACAGAATTGACGTTTCTGGGAAACCAGTATAAAAGGGCCCTTTTTGTGTGTGTGTGTGTGTGTGTGTGTGTGTGTGGAAATTTCGCTAAATGCTTTTTGCTTTGTGTTTGAGAGGGAGAGAAGAGATTTTGGCAAAGGGCAAAGGATACAAGATTGACATAATGGCAGAATTTTTTTTTTTGTTGTCGTGTGGTTTGCGCGCGCGGCGCACGTATGTGGCGTGTATGGTGTGTTTTTGAGAAAGAGTGCATTGTTGTGTGTGTTGTGTTGTGTGTTTTTGGGGTTGGGGTGTGGTGTTGTGTGTAGGGTATGTGGTGTGGAGGGGGTGTGTGTGTGTGTGTGTGTGTGTGGTGTGTGTTGTGTGTGTGTGTGTGGGTGTATGTCTGTGTGTGTGATTGAGTAAGTTTGTTGTTTGAGGGGATGGGGGTTTTCGTATTGGATTGGGGCATTTGTTATTTTTGTATGTGGTGTGTGTGGTGTGGGGTGTTTGTGTTTGGTGTGGTGGGTTTTACTGATGTTCTTTTTTTTAAAGAAAAACGTTAATAACGTTCTAATGTTTTCTTTTGATCAACTATGAGTCAGTCAACTATGAATTTATCTACAATTAAATTTGGTTTTTAGTCCTTGCACGCATGTGTGGGGGTGTGTGGTTGTGTGGGTGTGGGTGTTGGGGTGTGGTGTTGTGTTGGGGGGGCGCGCGCCTGCTTTTATAGCAGTTTTGGTGTGTGTGTGTGGTGTGCAGAGGGCGTGAACATGTGTGTGTGTGGTGGTGTGTGGTGTGTGTGTGTGGTGTGTGGTGTGTGTGTTGTTGTGTGTGATTTTGGGGGGGGTGAGCAACACACGTTTTTCAAATATGTGAACATATATGTGCCATAGTGTGTGTCTTTGAAGTGGGCATTACCCTGCGCTGGTATTTGTTTGCACGTAATTTTTAAATTTTGTGTGCGTAGAGCGAGCGGACGTACACCGCACTTTTTAGTTGTGGTGGGTTGTGTGTGTGTGTGGTGTGTGTGTGGGTGTTTGGGGTGCATACGCGCGTGTGTAGGAAGCGGCGTGAATATTCGGAAGGTGACTGGGTCAAGAACAAAAACAAGACCATCAAATGTGTTGAAAATAATATTTATGACAAGGACAGACTGTAAGACAACGCCTTTGTCTAAAATCTCGGTCCTTGCGTATTACAGATCAATCGATCAATCAATTAATCTCTCTCCTCTCTCTCTCTCTCTCTCTCTCTCTCTCTCTGTGTCTGCCTCTCTCTGTAGGTGTGTGAAGGACAGAGAGAATATGTGTGTGCTTACGTACGTGCGTGCGTGCGTGCGTGTGTGCGTTCGTGTGTGCGTGTGTGTTATGTGTGTGTGTGTGACAGATAGTTGGTAGGAGCGACACATACATGCGTGCGTTCGCGCGTGTACACACACACACACACACACTCTCTCTCCTCTCTCTCACTCACGCTGGAGAGAGAGAGAGAGAGAAGAGAGAGAGAGAGAGAGGGAGAGAGAGAGAGAGAGAGAGAGAGAGAGAATAACTGAACCACGCTTTGTTTTTGCATTCGGTAAACTATCTACGACTTCACATTTAACAATACGTAGACATCAAATAATTACAAAGAAGGGGGGGTGGGGTGGGGCGGGGGTACACAGGCTGCAAGCTGCTGTGCAGGTTGTGTTGGAAAGCGATGGGACCTAGTTGGAGGAGCAAGAAATGTTTTTGTTCCCAGAACGGACTTCTGACAAAGTGGAAACAAAGCTGGAGAGTTCCACAGTTCCTCGGCGTGTGGAAAAGATCTCTGACCATGTCCATTCCACAGAAAGGAGACTGTATGGACTTATAGCGACAGATGTCCATCGTCTTCCTTTTTATGTAACTGGGAAGATGGGTATGTAGCATCGCTGAAGTACAGAACCGGACTTCCAGGAATGCACTGGCTGCAGGTCTCTTGAAGCACAACCCACATGTCAGTTTAATACAGCAGCAAGGAACAAGCCTGTAGACTGCGGTAGAGTTCACCACCCACAAATGTATCAGCTGATCTTGAGAAATTTGAGTTGACAGATCAGCAAGAAATGGGCTCTTGAGGTCTGCACGCCTGGTGTGGCATCTTCATTTATCCAAACAGCGATTGAGTATGCTCTGATAGTGACTTCTTATATAGAGAATCAATCACTAATAGATGCAATGTGATCAAGATCCGAGTATTATGAACCGCTGAAGGATACATTATGATCAGTCACAATCAGCGTACTCAGACAGATTGATGATACATTGTATACATCAGAGTATGTCAAGTCGCAGAGTATCTTGGATCAAAGTCCACTTCCCTTTTGTTCATAAAATCAATCAATGCAGTTTGCGTACATTAAGTTTCTATGGGCTAGGGCTGTTTGAACCTTGCTTTAAAACTTTCAATAGATGTTAATTAAGTTCGATTCAACTGACCCTGGTAGTTTGACTATCATTGCACTGGAACCATTTGGCCAGACTATATGCAAGGGATAAAATGCCCCGTATGTGCGGGTAAAAAGCCCGTAAGATCATGTGGGCCTTTGCCCCAGGGTATGGGGCAAAGAGGCCATTGACAAAGTCGTATTCGAACCGTCATAACACAATAGTGCAAATATTAATGAATGTAAGCGAAGCGCCAAAAAAGACGGACAAACAAATCACAAGACAAAACACGACGCGTTTCGACCTCTTAGGTCTTCTTCAGGCAAGATTGCAAAACAATTAGGACAATGAAAATGAACGAGCAATCACTTATCTTCAATCACTTCAGCGAAAGATAGGTGTTGAATGAAAACGAGGTCCCATACCCTGGGGCAAAAGGCCCACATGATCTTATGGGCTTTTTACCCCGCACATACTGGGCGTTTTATCCCGCACATACTGGCGTTTTATCCCTGGCCAAATGAGTAAAATGATAGTCAATAGTGCAGTTACATTTTAGACTAAAATCGGTTTGAATAAGATCACCGAAAAGAATTAAAGATTCCTTCGTTTTGGTAGAGTTCAGCTGAAGCGTGTAATCAAGATGTTCCCTTAGGTGTCCTTTTTGCCCCGACTGACTATATCTGTTGGTTGTATACAGTAGCTCAATTCGATTATTGTGTTTCTTTGCCTTCGGATTGTCAGCAGATCAGCCATCATGTTATGGAATGTTGTGCATATTTTGCGCAGACCTATGTTATCTGTGTTCGTTATTTCTTTCTTTCTTTTTCACCTTTCTTCCTTTTTTTTTTTTATTTTAAAAACACTAACTGAAATACCTTTTTTGTTTACACAGCACTTTTTCTACCCATCTCAATGATGAATGACAGCGAAAAATGGCCCACGTGGTGGTAGGCTGGGCCATATTACAATTGAAACTGATTTACCGTGAATAAGCTCAAGACAAAGTGAGAAAACAGCCATTTTGGGCTTATGGGGCTAATATTTTTCCATAAAATTTATAATTTATTTAATAAGTTTAAAATGTTATCCCAACGGATGTCTTTAATGGTCTCAGTTGTAGTTTTCTTCTTCTTCCATAAAAGCTAGTTCACTCAAAAATGAGTAGGCACCAGCGCGAAAGTTATCCCACTTGGCACTGACACGCAAACATGTTTGTTGTGTTGTTTTCTGTTTAATTTGTTTGTTCTTTAATTTTTGGTTTTCCCCCCCCTGTAAACTTCGTCCGCGTT
>JAFLJL010003159.1:119733-177233 GCA_018398815.1 Conus ventricosus | reverse complement strand
CGCTAATTAATTCTTTAAATTGGTTGTCTCCGTCAAACGTATATAACTGATAATCGCAAAACCCCGCCCTAGTTGGTAGCAAAACCTTTAGAACTGTAGACGGATAGCCAGCAAACAAATTTGCACATGTTTTTAACTCTTGTAAATGGACATACAACATTGGGTTCACGAGAAAATCAGAAGGTCTATTGCCTTTAAATTGATAAACATCTTCTCTTGTACTAAATCTATAATCTTTGTCACTGCTGTGAAAGCCTAAAATTCGAGCCAGTCCTTTAGGGAAAGTATACTCTCTTCTTTCTTCTAGTGGGAAATTTACAGTAATTCTGAGGTTTGCCTCGTTAATTGTTAACAATATGTTAGATTCGCTAAGTACTTCTTTAAAGAACAAAAGTTGTAGTAGCCATCAGGTATTGTTATATGAGTTATTGATTGCCTTGTTCGCCATTAACATTAATCCAGTTTTCTGAGCCTTTTCAGATATGTTAGCCCACATAACTTTAAACCCAATTTCTCTAAGGGCAACCCTATAATTACCACGCCTATTGTCAATTGGGTTTGTTAAGAACACACGTTTGTTTTGTTGGTTTATATAGATGCACATCTTTTTATAACTATTTTAAAAACTAATTTAAAAATGGAACCTTTTAAATATAACGAAAGTGCCACTTACAATGTAGGAGCGTTTTATAACCCCAAATCGTTAGACTTCAGCAATCTAACCATTGCAGTAGATGAATATAATGGCTTCCCGTTAGACTTGTAAACCCACTAACTAGATATTCAAATCCGCCAATAAATAATGACAGAGTGCCATCAGCATGGTCATCCTGCCCTATGGCGTTTTACCAGAATCAGTTAAATTTTGCCATTTACTGTGCAACAACTGGCTGCAGTGTTTCATATGCAAACCATTAAACCATCCTAATCTTTAGTAAGGTCAGTATATAACTTTCATGTTTATTACCAGTACAGGCGAATACTAACTGAACTAACAAGTGCCACTCCCTAACGACAACGCGTTTAATCCATTTAAAAGCCCAATGGACAATAATGCATATGAAAGAATCTGCAACGAATTTAACATTTATCCTTCAACTGACTTTAGACAAAAGTTAGACCGTAATCATGGGTTAGGCACATGTATTTGTGGGGCACAAAAAGAGAATATGAGTATGACTACTGGCCTGGTCACACCTCTTTTCAACCAAACAAACAAGTTCGATTGGGATCCATAGAACAAAAACATCCTAATGCTTGGGCAACATTTATCTTAGATGAAAGTGAAGGCCTAACAATGCCAGGAGTGCAAAGACTTAATGACTCCATAAGGACATATGTTTGGTGTCTATTAGGAGCACAAGCACAGACTAAGTCTCGCATAGTAGATCAGTCTACAGGGTTTGATGCTAGAAAACAATTTCTAGTTAATTTAGAGATGCTATTAACTCAGCTGTTGATTTGCCTGCCAGCATACAAAGGTATCAAGATGTTCTTGCACATGCTAGGTCAAAGGTTGACTTTGTTGTAGGCCATGGATTATACATGCTACCATCTGACCTTAGACTACAGTTGCATGATACAGAATTATAACAATGAAATCCTCATAGCCGGAGACGGCCAAAACTTAGGACACAATCAAGGTTTAAAACACAAGACCTGCTCCATCCATTTTAAAAAAAGTACCTAGCCCTGAAGAAAGCGATCTAGTTATAAGCGCCCCGCAGCCAGAAAGCAGCCAGAAAGCACTCCACCTGTTGATCTGCCTTACACTGACAGCCACACTAGCGAAAAGACAGCCCTCGTTGTATTTTTAACTTTTACTGGATTAACCATACTTTAATTCACTAAAAATTAATCCAGCAGCTAACACTCCTAACGTCCACAGATGGTCAGCCATATAACCAGCTACCTTACCTATAGTAGACAAAAACCCAACTAACAACACTGCCTATTATGCCAGGCAGAGCATCAAGCGCTTTGGCTGCTAACTTCTTTAATAAGTTTGCCAGATGATGCAATTGTTTCTAATCCAACTTTTACCAGGCTGAGGTGTTGGAGGCGCTACTGGCCCTGTTGGCGCACTGCCGGTTAAAGCATAAACGAGTGTAGAGATAGCAAACCCAACAGCCGTTAATATACTAACTATTGTAATCCCCTGTTCCCTGAACAGAGTCCTTATTCTTTCAGCTAGCGTAGTTTTCATAAAGTATTCTGTTATAGTTTCTCTATTCTGCTTGTTTGCGCTGCTAGCTGCCTCTGTTATCAGACAACACTTCTAACCTGGCCGCCCTTGTAGCATTAAATCCTGTATTTTCTGCTGTATTCTAGCCTTTTCTTCTCGCCCTAAATTGTTATCATCTGCATCAGCCAGTTTATTTTTTTATTCTTCTATCTCTCTATCCAACTCACCAAGTTTTGCTAAATTGTTTGTTAGTTCACCCCTTATTGTCCGTAGAGCCTCATTAAGCCCCAGGATTTCACGCATAGGCAATGGAGAATCGTTAATTGTTTTTAACTGCGTCTCCTCATTAAAAACTCGTTTCAATTTCTGCTATTAGCTCATCTGCTGTTTGATTTAATTCTTGAAGAGGTATGTTTTGTATTTCAGATTGTGTTGGCAACTCTTGCCCCAAGTTTTGTAAAAGACTAACAGCCTCAGACCTTAATTGTCAATAAAGTTTAATTGCCTTTGGTCAGCAGTAGGGAGATCTCTAAGAATTGTAGCCCTGCTTAAAAACTGGGTTGGGTCTGGTTTTGCAGTAAGTCACACACTCTTTCCTTTACTGGTTCTTACATACAAATGATTATTTTCATCTGTTGAAAAATCAGAAACCCTAATTGCTCCTGGCTGCTCTCGACCCATATGGCTATATAATGATTCAATTCTATCTAGCAATCGTATTGGCTTAATCTACTCCTTGACCTGCTGCTGCTCCTTCAAGCTCTTCTTGCAATGAGGGGCCTAGTTCTGTTTCATCTTCATCTTCAACAGGATCAATCGCGTCAAATCTTCATTCCATATTTTTTATTTATATTCTTTTTTGTTTTATAAAAAATGAACTCATACGGTTGCGACCTCAATCCATACAGAAAAGAGAAGGAACCCACGGCGTAAAAGGTGTAAGGCAGACTGTAATTAGTGTAAATACTCCATCAACAGTTCAGCCTGGACAAGATTTAACAGTTAAGTTCCCGATCTTGGCGCTGATGATGTTATAATGCCAGGCACCGCTAAACTATCATTCAAAATAGATATTACATCGAAAGATCCTAATTCTACTGTTGTTGCTAATTTAGGCAGGGCTATCGTTAATCATATACTAATCAGACTGGAGGGCACAGAAGTCTTTATACTAGAGAGGCAGACATTTTTGCCCTCTATTCTGATCTATGGTTGCCTAAAAAGAAAGAAAGAGAAAGTTTATCAGGAATACAAGGCCCAAACGGCCTCAAGCACAGGCTTAAAGCAGGGGATGCAAAGAACGATGTTAAAGATGAGGCAGTAGCAGAAGCATTTGGCAACAGATTCTGTATCCCTCTAGATTTTGAGCTGTTAAAGACGCATATGCCATATTACCAAGGCGCGCTAAAAGAAAAACTTAGTTATGATCTGACATTTAATCCTAGCAGTTCTGTTGTTTGTCAGAAGACCCCTTAGCTACATACACAGTCAGCGACATTTCTCTTGAGTTTGATGTTGTTACTAACCCTGAACTGGCTAGAACAATCTTAACCCAGTATAAAAGTAAGACAGTTATTTATTATGAAAACGTTATGCACTCCATTACAGAAAATAGAAACAAGCGAGACACTCTCTGGAACATACATCTAAATCAGGCTCTGAAGTCTTTAAAAGGAATTTTGTTCTTATTTACTGAAGAAACAACTCCTTTTCAGAGAGAATCAGAAGCGTTTTATAATCCAAAATTGAGAGGTTGATGTGCAATAATGGCAGTTGATCAGTTTGTATTCGGGCCGTGGATTTACCTCACCAAACTTTGATGGAAATATGAAAGATGTTTGCTGGAGGTAGGCAAAAAGAGTCCTGCAGTGATCGGGTTATGTAAAACTTCGCCTTTTGATGTAAAAATCGAAAGACTATTTAATAAAAAATATGGGGCTGTGGCTGGATTTTAGTCAACATTGTACACAGACTGTTTGGAAGATGTTATAAAATAAATCTCCACAAGAAAGCAGACGGAAACGCCCTCAATAAATATGCACTTTTTATGGTTGTGATGCCCAGTTAAAAACATTGAAGAAACAGGACTAAAAGACGCGGCTTATTAAAATGTAGAGAATTTTTAATAAAACAGTTGGTAGTTTGAAGTTTTTGCCTAAAGATCCGCCCACTGTTCTCTTATCTGCGGGATTATGGGTGTGGAAAACTGTTTTCGTACTTGATTGTTACAAAAAATATACAGGTTTTCATTACGATTAACAATGTTATATTCTGCACATCCATTAAGCAACAAGTCTTACAAGAAAAGGAAAGTTTATGTTTGGACTAGTCGATAATATATTTCTAGTGTGATCCTAGCGACAAAATGAGCGGACTGTTTAGATCATTACTATGATATTTGGGGAACTGAAACATGTTTTTATGATGACAGTTCGGTGGAATGAGACAATTGTTTAAAAAAAAGAAAAGCTCTGTCAATCTGGCCTTTAGCGGCCGCCACGCCTTAGTTTCTGTGTGGCTTTACTCAAAAATTTTACCATGCAGTCTTAAAAGACTTCGGATCGCAGTTAAATCGGTTGTATTATTTTCACTAAGGACAAAGATAGTTTTGAAGAATGTTTATGAAAATTCATCTCCACCGGTGCCCCGTTGAGCTAAAAAAAATAAATGAGCAGTAGTAAAATTCTAAGCACGCTAAGCTAATGTTGCGGGGACTGACCCTCATGTTCAATACGTTTGTTAATTGTAGATTGTTTATTAATTGATTGCTTATAACAATTTGTTTATTATAATTTTAATATTTAAACAGAATGTTCTCGAGGGCGAATCAAAAAGTGGAGCTAGCTCTAAATGAACTGCAGTAGAGCTAAAAGATAGCAGAGGACAACTGAGTTTGATCTAATAGGAGTGCCAGGGAAATGTTTATGGATTTGAATATACAGTTGTCGGGGTTTACAAACGAAACAGAAATTGAAGACAAAAAACGGCAGCAGCATCCTGCCCTAGAGAGATAAGAAATTTAAGAGAGCAAGATTTTGGCAAACGTGAATACAAACTTCATAAAAGAAGAGAATGCTTGGGCGTTGCTTCCTGAAATTGATGATTTAAAGTTTTGAACTACGAAGCCCCAGTATACTATGATAAGAAACAACATTTTAGAAAAGGCTTTTTAAATGATTGTGGCCATTCTTGTAGCTTGGCCAGGAACACAACAGAAAAAGAGGTTTGAAAATAACTAAGCGAGGGTTCTGATAGGTGATACAGGAGAAAGAAGTCCTTAGTGAAGTGGGGAGTGCCACCGTAGGCTTAGTATTTACCCCAAACTAGAATATACTGGCAAATGACGATGATTTTTCGTCTTATTTTTACTCGAGGGGAGGGGCGATACTAGTTTGCTGAACATGCGTTTATTAGGGCTAAAATAAAGTGCTCTGATATCTGGATGCCCCTTTTAGCTCGTTATTGTTATACTAAGAAAACGGTGATGAAATAAACACCCTTGCATCATCCGACAAGGTTACTATAATGGTTGACAAGACAAATAACAGTACTTGCTTTATTTCATTAGTTGTTGATTTTATGAGTTTTACTCTGTTTATGAGTGCTGCGAGAAGGATTAATAAGAAGTATGTATAAGATAAATTTAAAAAATAATTTATTTAAAAAATGGAGGTTCAACAGTTAGGTTAAAGCAAATAATGAACCTTTTTTTTCAAAAAAAAAAGGAAATAGGAAGCGACCTTGGATAAGTATAGAGTTATAGAAAGAAATATGCTAAAGCTTTAAATACTCTTTTTATGTAATTACTGGTATCAGCTGTAGCTAGCGTTAAGTGCTGTGGTTGGCTTGCTGTTTTAGCTTATGGGGTTGAGTGCGCAGCTCTTAGCATTAGAGGTTCGGGTTAGGTTTAGGCGCCAGGTCTATGGTTGTAAAGTAGCTGTTTTTAAAAAAATTAAATGAAATTAAAAAGACACTGCCATTGTGCCTAGCAACTCAAAACTTTGCTCATTAAGATAGATACGACAAATCATACAGGAATGAAAACGTTTACAGACGAAGTATTTCAGAAAGCTTATGGTGGCGGTGAGGATTACAGGACGACAAAAAAATTGAAACTACTAAAGGAGTGGAATAGACGTTTACTTCACGACAGTTGACACTGATGCAATTAAACAAAAATTGAAACAAAAACACATAATCGGTTAAACAAAATAGACCAAAAAATAAGTTTTACAAAAAATAACTTTAAACAAAAAATAAATACTATTTTTTTTGGTAAATACGGTGTTTGGCGGGACAACTTGAGTCTTCACGAACAAAGGATCTTTTAGAGGGCGGGCTTTTAGAACATAGTAGCCACGCTAGAAGAGGAGTCTTCTTAAATAATATACGGGAGGGGTCTGTTTTCATAATTCTTTCAACTTCTCTACATCTAGCTCATTAGGGTCTGTGGCTCTAATTCTAACATCGCCCTCTGCCCTACTCCAGGAGCATACAAGTATTTACTTTTAGTCCAAAACGCAAGAGTTTTTGGGTCCCCTGCACATTTCAGTAATGCTAATTTTTTTTAATTGATCGGTTTACTGGTTTAAGGGCTGTTGCTTTAATTCTATTGTTCATGACGTAAGATGCATGGTATCTCCTACCTTCTGTGTTGGTTTCTCTGTACTTGAGTGTCTTGTAGTGTCCATAATTTATCTGTGATATTGATAGGTAAAACAGGCGTTCAGTAAGATTCGTTTATTAAGTTTTCTATTAGGGGCTTGTGATCGATGGTTGTGGATCCCTCTCTTAACTGTAAATGCGCTTTAAACTGGCTGGTTGTACAGAGCCTTTAAACTCTTTTTCATCATAACTGGATCAACCTAGGATATTTATGGGCCCCCTCGCATGTTTATTTTGTTGTAAAGCACAGCCACAGCAGTTGAAGTTTTATCGTTAAAAGGTTCAGTGTCTTTGTATCTTTGAAGCCATGTCACAACTGTCAGAGCATACTAAACTTTTTTCTTTTAATTTGTCATGTGGAGATACAACAAGTCCATCTGGGGGTGTCATTTGGAACTGAGTTAACAATTATAGCCTTATTATTCTTTTTTGGGGCAGGTAAAATTTATTTGCAAATTGGTCCTGTTTTTGAAGCCAGTCTTTCGCATCTGATTTCAGACACTCTAGCGGCTTACTCGTTTTTCAATAGCAGTTCTTTTTCCGAATAACTTTAGGTGAATAATATATTTTGCTACTTCGTATGTCTTCGTTATTGTCATAATGAAGGTCTGTATTTTAATTGTATTTTTAATTGTTTTTTAGATTGTTTGTGCAAAATAAAAATCTCCCATAGACCCACAATAAAACAATTTCTGCTATTTTCTGTTCTTCTGCGCGTTCATAAAAGTCAGACAGTTGGGCGGTGGTGATTAAGATTCTGTCCTGTCACTAAGTAATACTCCATTCGTTGCCTCATCACGTCTGTAAATGTGTGCTCTGCATGTCCCTGTTCCTTTACTTTTTATTAATAAACGTCTAAGTGAGCAATTCGTCTTTTTCGTATGGTCTTTGCCTTAGCTAAATCTTCAATGCTTGTTATGGCGTTTCTCCTTCATCGGAACGCATTTTCGCAACATTAATTGCTTCCAGAGAAGGCCAAAGCGTTAACAAATAGCTCCCTACATCATAACTACTCGCCATTCTTTTTATAAAATTTATGTTCTTTGAATTAATTTTATATGAACTTACATTTTCTGGGTAATCCCTGTGTAACAAGAAGGTCTTTTGAGGCTATCTTCAGTAATTACAACTAATACCCTTAACATCGTCCTCATGTCTAACCTTCCTAGATCAGTGGTTTATTTTAAACATGTTTTTTGTAACACACTATAGCCTATACTAAGGCGCTAATTACAGCAGAGTGGTAAATTGTATTGATAATCTTTTTTTCATAATCTTTTTATTAACTAAAAAATAATTAAATATAATCATATACGAAAGGCTGTTTCTATGTGCTTTTTAATCAGATAATTTTTGTTGTTAAAGCTAAAAATAGGTTGGCACTAGTTTTGGGAATCTTTATCTTTCCCATGTTGGGCGGTTTTATTTCTAACAAACATTTTGCAAGGGTTTTGATAGACTATAACGCAACGATAGGCACTGCATAATTAACCAGGTTAAATCATGGTTTATAAATTATTATTTTATTTTTTATTGCTTTTTATAAATGTGATTGTGACAAACTATTAAATGTGAGGATGCAAGCAGACTACTCCGTTGACACTGCATAAGAAAGATTTTACTTTGCTGCGTGTGGAAATAACAGTATAAGGCACTGAAACTAAGTGTAGAACAAAATCCAAATGTCCACATCAGACATGAGAAGTACTACGCTGGTACGGAAGCGCAACTCGGTAAAAAAATGGTTAGATCAGTGGGTCAGACAATGATTAGTCTATATGCTAGTTAGTAAGTAAGATGGGCAGTTGATTCAGAAGAAGGATTTAAAATACGACTTCTACCAGATCGGTTTTAAAAAGTCCTAGCACCTCTTGCATGTGACATGTATTACAGGATTTGGGAGATGTTATGCCATTCATATGGCTTAATTACTTTTAATCATATTATTGTTATATATTAAATTTAATCGAATAAAAAAATGAGCGATCAGAGAAGACGACGCCACAGGACGTAAGGAGCAAGTGATATACCACAAGTAATGTGCCAAGGTTAAATGTACCGCAAGTGAATCGTGTACTAAGTCTAAATGTATGGAGTGTTGAGGCTGGACGTAACTGGCTGATGGAAAGAAGCCAAAAAGCAAACCATATCAGAAAACAAAAATTATTAGATCGTAATACACATCGCCACGCCATCAACACCAATTAACAACAACACAATCAAACGATTATGAACATATTAATTATGTATTGGGAGTGCTGTTGTTGCTGGGGGTGGTTTTTAGCATACAAATACCTTAACGCCATTACCTAAAACAAAGCGCAAGCCCCCACAGTAAGAAGAAGAAACACTTTCTGCAGAAAAAGCGCAACCTCCTGCGTTAGATCCATTGTCTATGGATCGTTTTTAAGAACTAGATAAGTACAAGTTAAGAAACTAAATAAGTACAAGTTAAGTTAGTTATAGAAAAGTACTTTTTTAAGTTAAGCGCAAGTAAATTACAATTCAGTGCAAAAAAATATAAGTTCTTGTTAAGTATAGTTAGGTTCTTAATAGTTTAGTTCTTAAGTTAAGTAAAAGCCAGATAAGTCAAGTTAATCTTTTAAAGTTCTCCATTGCCTACAGCATATGAAAATACTAGATTGAGTAAGTTCTTTGTTATTGTTAGAGGCCTAGTGATTTTTGATTAACAGCAGTTGTGTTTACTTGATGAAGAAGAGAGCGCAAATTAAACATTTGGTGTGATGTCGATAATCTTTGTTGCTCACGATAGAGAGCGCTCGCCGACTCGCTAGTGTTATCGGAGTTATATTTTTTTTGACAACTCTTTACTTATGCCCTTAGCTTTCTTCATTACAGAAGTCTGGCTAGCAACGCTGTACATCTGTGACCTCAAACCAAACATATTCTTTGATAACTGTCCCATTAAGTTCATCCTTCATCTTTCCAATCACTTTCTTGTTTACAGTTAAATGTAAAGGACTGTCTTTTGGATAGTCGCATGTGTCGTACCACCCATCATTCTTTAGCTACTTCTGTTCTAAGTCCTTATAGAAGTCTTCTGTAGGGACGTCTAGAATAAAACTGTCAGTGTCTGTGTAAAAGGACTCTTGCTTCTGGGTACCGTGGTTTAAAAGTAGTCGTACAGAAATTCTAACATCAATAACTTTGACAACTCTAATACAGTAAAGCTGATAAACACCGGCTTGTCCAACTTAACATCCTTTTTCTTCATCATAATGCCAACCAGGCTGTCGTTAAATCTTCTAAAGTCTTGATAGTTAGGTTTAGAGCAAGAAAGCGTCCCAAGATAACCCTGGGGCAGAGATGTAATGTGATGAGTCTAAGTTGTAATGTTTCATGCAAGTAGATCTGTAATTCTGAAAGACGTCTGCCAATAAACACAACGTCAGCCAATAAATATTGATCATGATAATCGCCCATCGTTTCACAGTGTAATTCTGCCCAGGCTTTCTGAGCGTATTCATAGTCAGAGTCAGTTATGTCTTTGCCTCTAAGACTAGAAAAGAAAGCGCCTTTAGGAGGAAGTGAGTCTTCGTCAAACCTATCCCACGAGTTCATGTATTCATGGGGTAAACACCTTTACGCACTAAAGAGGGTCAAAGTATTGTTTAGTGATTGGAAAGTCTTGTAGAGATCCCGCTAATTTATCTAAACTGGCCATCAGATGTTGGGCAGAGTCATAAAAGGATAAACTGTCAAGAGTAAAAGTCATGTACTTTTCTGAAGACTGTGCAATGCAGGTAACCCTCTTATATTCAGAAGTCACTGCTTGCATGATAAAATGAGAATCGTAGCCTCGTAGGTTATGAAAGAAGATAGGCAGTTTCCATGTCTTGGGGTCAAACTTAAGCTGAAGATAACAATTGTTGTGCGCAGCCCCTCTAAACTTTCCAGTAATGTGATCGTGGTCTCTTACTGCGCTGCCTAATAATTCTTTATTGCAAATCCAACAGTGTGTTGATGAATCATAACGTTCTTGGTCTTCAGGAGTCATAACAATGTCTGAAAGATTTAGTTGGTTGGAGTAGTAATTGCGAAGTTGTTTCATCTGCTCTAAAAATCTGCTAGCTGCGTTAGGGCCTCTGTAAATCTCGGGTGTTGTGTGTTGGCCGTCTGACCTAACAACAATAAACGCATAAGAACAGATCTGATGGTAAGTTAATAAGGTTGTTTTTTGTTCTTGCTGTTGTGGGCCGTAGTACTGTGGCAAGATTGATTCAAAGTCGGCATAAACCACGTATGGGCTTATTTGCATTTTGTGTACATTCTTAAAACTGACCTTAGACCCAGGTTTAGGTGTGAGGAGTTTGGTTTCACAGTCTACAAAACTTTACAATGTTTTTTTATGGCTGGCGGCTGCTTCTATAGTTGGGATTCTGACCAGACACCTTCTACAAAGCCCTTGTTTAGCATGATCCTTTGATGTAAAAACCATAAGTCTGCTTATTGTTCTGATTAATACATAATGACTCTTAGGGCCATCTGTAAACAGGATCAAGTCTACATGCTTGTTAAGCGTTCGCCTAAAGTAGGAGCGTTGGGAGAAACCCTTAGAGGCCTAGATTGTCTACTACAGACCATGTGTATACGTTACGGTGATTGGTTTGTTTTGCTCTTCAAACTGAGATATGCTTTCTATGCTTACTGGAAGGTTATGTTATCAAAGTTCAGCTCTTGCTTATATTGTTCATAATTGGAAACTCTGTTTGCATGATTTTTGACAGGATGTAAATGCGCTAAAACACACCACATAAACACATGTTGTCAGAATTATGTATGTTTAAGACTGCTCGTTTTAAAAACTAACTCTTTTGGGAGAGGAAGGTAAGAATTGCCAACTATAGGATAGAACTTTGTTTGTCTCAATTTGATTTCAAGGACTGTCCCTTCAGACCATCCAGAACCCCTTAACTTTGCCTCCTCACTTGCATGGTTAAACTGTGTAAGCATGTAGTCAGCCCAGTTAGAGTTAAAGTCGTGATAGCTAATTACTTCTTTCTGTTTAGTTGAAACCCAGACTTCCATATTACTATCATCGGGTGTTATATAATCAATCAGAACGGTCAATAGCACTTTTACTGGCGGCTCCATCTGAAGAAACTCTGGATTTTAGAGATAGCATGTGCTACACTTTCATGAACGTTTGTAGGTTAATAATATTCATGTCTAATTCACTAAACGTATTGCTTAATTGTTTTTTTTCAATATCAAATATTTCTTCCATCGTATATAGTTTTCCGTCCTCGAATTTACTTGTGGTCGTCATTTTTAAAGCCACAATATTTACGTAGATTAAAAAAATAATGTATATAAAAGTAAATAAAACGCGCTTTTATTCTTCACCCAAGCGTTGCAACACTTCAAGACACGTTAACCTTACAATAACACCCGCCAATATTTTAGCTTTTTCTGAATCACTACAGTCAAGTTCATCCCTTTGATTGCTTCATTAAATAGTTCACTATGATTTTTTATTATATTGTTACATCATTCTCAAACCCAGATTCACTAAAATCAATGTTTAGTACTTTCATTGTTTCGTTGAATAGGTCATTACAATCTTTTATTATATTGTTTACATCATTCTCAAACCCAAATTCACTAAAATTAATGTTTATTACTTTCATTGTTTCGCCAAATAGGTCATTACAATTCTTTAAATCAGATTTCACTGAGTTCGGCAGCCATTTTTTAATCTAAAATAAATAAAAAAATTAATTGTAAATTCAGCTGTTATTTATAGCCTTTTATAATCGTAAAACCTAATCTTTATTAAAGCAAATAGTTTACCCCTTCAGAGTAGTAGAAAAAGTTAGATTAAAATCTTCAGAAGCCATATAATCAACTAATATGGGAACTAACTTTTATAGCTTGTGGGGGCCAAAAATCTAGTATTTCACTGATGGCCTGCTTCACGTTTGTTGCATATTTATGTGATTAAAAGATCAGTAATTGATTCTTCAAACCTTCTCCTTAACTCTTCTCTATGGCCCTTCCAATTCAACTTGTAAAGTTATTAGTAAGCTTTTTAACTTCTTCGGGCTTCATTTTAAACAGAATAAAATTATAAATTAAAAAAATTAATTAATCAGTTTCTCTTGTAAATTCAATGTTATTCATAGTCTTTCTAATCGTAAAACCTGATCTTCATTAAAGCGAATAGCTTACTCCTTCAGGGGTGGTGAAAACAGTCAGATTAACATCTCAGGAGCCATATTATCAACTAATATGGCAAATAACTAATAACTGGCTGGGACCAAGATCTGGTATTTTACTGATAGCTTCCAATACACTTTCTCGCATGTCTATGCGATTAAAAAGATCAGTAATTAATTCTTCAAACCTGTTCTTTAACTGATCTTTATCGTCCTCCCTCCTCTCCCAATCCAACTCGTAAAGTATATTAATAAGCTCTGTAGCTAGTTCGGCCTTCATTTTTAACCCCAAATAAAATGATAAATTAAAAAAATTAATTAATCAGTTTCTCTTGTTTTTGTGTTATAGACATGATCTGGCACACGCATACACACACACACACACACACACACACACACACACACACACACACATATATATATAGGGAGGTGCGTGCAGGGAGTGTGAAGGGGGCTTTTTTGTGTTCGCACCTTGAGCGACGTAAATTCGAGACAGCCGCCAAAGCACTTATCAGAGTCCTGAATCAATAATCACAGGATCTCTTTCAAAGGTCTCTCGGCGGCCGTCTCAATAGACACCTTTAGAGGTGAGGGGGGGTGTTGGCGCAGCTCCAGCAGGTGGGGTAGAGGTGGGCTTTGTAGGTCAATCGGCAGAACTGCCGATTGGCCCAGTTTTGTTGGGCGCTTTCTGGCGGCCGGGCTAGTAAAACTACCGCTGTGGAAGTGGCTCCTGCCACGCAGGTTCAAGCACGTCATGTGTATCATGCCAGAATGCTTTAAAGTTGGGGGTTGGATTGCTGTATTTCAGAATGAGTTTTTGTTTGCTGTATAACTCATTGAAAGAAATCGCGAGTTTGTGAAATTTTGGATAAGAATAGAAACAAAATGACACTTCAATTAGTCTTCTTTACGCGAGTTGGCTCAACCAGCAAATCTCTTTCAGATAAGACTCCCAGTTTTTTGTTTTTGACCGTTTCAAAATTGTCTTTGCTTTCTGAAGCCAGTGCCCTAAAAAAAGAGCCTGAGAAAGAGATTTCCTTTCATCATCTTTCACTGAGTAACAAGCACTGTGCAAGAAGGGGGTCATTTCTTGAATACTTTTAAAGGTTTTGGTTTTATCAAATGGCTTTGAAGGTAGCTCACAAAGCCGTGTTTTCAAATATTTATCAAGATCTTCAACTGATAGTTCCGTTTTTTGCTGAGGGAACAAAAACGAAATGCTTCCTTTTGGCTTTAAGGGAGGAGAACAAGGCTCGCCACTCAATTTCTTTTTCAAAAAGTTTGTCATGGCCTCATGATAAACAATGTATTTTTCCACAAGATTGGTCTGTTGATCAGAAAGTTTTCCTTGCGAAGATAACAACAGTTCACACATTTCTTGAGTAATATTAGTGTCACTTCCAGCGCTAACAGAACGCATTGAAAACATCACTGCCCTGACTCGCCATGTTTTAACCAACACAAGCTCTCTCTGATTCTAAAGAAATGCTAGCACACTCGCGCACGTCTATACAGCACGTCTCTCAAATGTAAAATGACGGCAGCCCTACCTTGTTGCTAACAAACCCCGTAGAAATGATGTCATACCTCCCTGCCGATTGGCTAACGTGCATCGCGCGACACTCAGACCATCGCGCGATGACTAGACCTGTGTCGCAATGCGACATTATCGATTTTTGCGGTCTGCAGTCTGGAGTATGGCTGTCAACCCCTTTTTAGTTCATTTTATGCCCCGGGAGAGAATGTGAATATCTTTGTTCACGATCACCCATGTATTCTGCACGGAAACCCCCCGTTTCAATTTGCTAATTTCGTCAATTTTAGAGGTTTTGAGGTGTTAATTTTTTTTGGAAAACAGGTGTTAATTTTGGCCAAAACTGATATGTAATGGACGCGATTTGTATGTGAAAAAGGGGGTTTTCGGAGCAGAATCACATGGGTGGTCGTGAACGAAGATATTTACATTCTCTGCATTTGTACAAATTTACAATGTTTAATGCACACAGCATACATAAAATCAATACATAGATTCCAAAAGGTAAAACAGAGTTCCAACTCACTTTTCCTGGGAATGAACAGTGAACGACTGGAGATCAACGAGGATACCAGGTTGTCCCACGACTTCTCTAGTTGTCTTTTGTCTTCTACTGGTCCGGTCTGCAGGCAGTTTTGAGGGGTCAGTGAAGGTACCCCCTGTGCGGCTAGTATATATGTATTCTAACTGTGGAATTCGATTTGACAACCTGTCACTCAACCATCAGAGGTGAGAGGGGGAGGGATCTAGTCTTATCACTAGTCGCCTCGGGAACTGTTTGATCCTAATCGGCATCGCTCTCTGACTTCCGCAGCCGTTTAATTTATGCGTCCGTCTAGAACCATACTACCGTTCGGATCCGCCAATGTGGTGGTGGGCAGTGTGTAAAGTGGCCACAGGCCATTTGTTTCGACTACGGCCACACGTGCCTCAGGTGGAGGGGGGGAGGTGAGAGGGGAGTGGTTGGGGAGAGCATGGTAGCGCGGCGCTCCTTTGATTTCCTGGGATAGAAGGGAAGGGAAGGGGTGAAGATAGGGGGGGGGGAAGGGGGTGGTGGTGGTGGTGAGACCGGCGATTGCCACGATGCAATTGAAATCTCCGCGTCGTTGCTACTCAGAGTGGGGAAGGGAGAGTTGTGGGGGGGGGGGGGGGGGTGTGTGTATGGAGAAAGCGGCAACAAGCCTTTGTGTCGCCGGTAGAGAGGGGAAGGGGGGGCAGGCCGACAAGGATGAAAGGTGTCACGCGTGAGGTTTTGCACTAAGGGGAGAAAGGGGGAGAGGGGGGTTGAGAGAGTGGAGTGGGGCATAGATTTGAAATCTATTTTTCTGGTTTGGGGTTTTAGTGGGACCGATCGGATGGTTTTGTCAAGCGTTTCGTCACAATCCTGTCCTGATCCGTCAGAGGATTTGCTGGACTCCTCGAGGAAGTTGCACACTGGTGACCTACTCGTTTTTGAGTGAACCAGTATTTTAGGAAGAAGAAGTCGGAGTCGTGGAGTTTTTCTTTGCATGGGGATGAACACCCATCCTTGCTCGGCACATCAGGCCTTCAGAGCGTCGTTCCTGATGTCGTAGGCAGCTTGTCGGGCTTTGCTGGTAATTTTGGCCAGAGATGGTCATAGTTGACTTGGTGGCCAGTTCTTGTGGCAATTTTGGCGGCACTGTCCGCCATGTCATTGCCCTTGATTCCTGTATGGAGGGCAGCCACATCAGGTAAGGTCTGTTCCTTTACAGATAATTGGTGAGCCAGGAACGGATTTCGGCTTGGAGCTCCTGTCGATTCTTCATCCTCCCTGTCGACGAGCTTTTCAGTGAAGATTTGGAGTCCATTAGAATGATCACAGCCTGGGGAGGCTGTGGCATGTCGTTGCTGGTAGCACAGGCCTTTAAAATGGCGTAGAGTTCGGCAGTAAAAATACTGATCCTTTGGGAGTTGTACTGCTTAGTGGTTTTGAGTTCTGGGATAACCAGAGCGCATCCTGCCTCGCCGTTTTCTAGCACTGAGCCATCGAAGGCATCAGACAGTGCCTCTAAATATATAGGGGTGAACCAGACCACAAAGCCACCAACACGGTTCTGAAGGCAAAAACGGGCTTTGTGAGGCCGGAACCAACAGAAATTTGTGCTATCTGTCCCAGCTTCCAAGTTGTCTGGGTCACCGTCCATTTAAACTATTCACACATATTTACTATCATTGTAAACCAAAGGAATAAAATGCAGTAAGTCACATTTGACAGTTTTGTTGCTGTACTAATTATTGCTGATTAATGCCCCAGAGTGAACCCACTTTCAACGTGTTTGCGTCTTTTCTTTTTCTATCTCAACCTCTGCGCCACCTCAGAGGCAGTGCACCCATGCCGCTCATTCCGACACCCCGTCCATGGCCACAGCCGATCGGCCCCGCTGCAGCTCCGGCACTGGCAATCCACAGGGAGCAGTCAATGTCAAGTCATCAAGAGGCAACCCACCGGAGGAGACACTGCACTGCTGCTGAGTCGCCTCGGTGGTGTTCAGTGGCGCCTGTTCTGATCTAACATACACAGGACACCATCTACTAAGCCCCCTACTGGGTTGTAGGTAAGATATAAGCAGTAAGATCTGACATAACTTTGGTATTCAATCTCACTGACAACATATACCATTATCAATCGTTGGTGTATAGCTGGGTTGTCTCAGACACACACGGTCACACTTAACAAAACCGATTTTTCCACACTCACTTGGTTTTATGTAGTCTGATGCACTTATGTGTTGTATGTCTAATCCATCTTTTTCATTGATGTTCGTTTTTGAACTAATAAATATGCTGTGTTACATAATTTATGATTGAAGTGAGGTCTGCGAACTCAGTCTCTATTTCAGAAGGCCATACATGGGTTATCTACACCTGATATCAGAAAGTGATTCTGATTGGATGAGGAAATCATTATTAAGTGTGAAAGATAAGTCAAATAGAACATGGTTCTCTGGCACCAACTTTCTGCTCACAGGGTTATGGACAGATCTTACTGAAGACTCAACCAAAACAGTTATCTGTTCTTTTGCACAATCCAGACTCGATCACTGCAATTTTCTTCTCTCCACCTATCTAAAATTTCTTTTTGACAAATTGCAAATGGTTCAAAATCACACTGCTCACCTTGTTTTCAAACGGTCCAAAGCAGAACATGTATCCAAATGCCCTTCTTGACTAGCTTCATTGAATGCCTATTCATAAGAAACTGAAGTAAAACATTTCTTCTTTGTGCTTCAGTTCCTTTGCTTTTTAAGGGCGTTGTAATGTATGGTGCCTGTGTGCACCTACTGCGATGCAACTTGTAAGGTGCCTGTGTGTACGGACTGCACATGTACGCACCGGAAGCGTGGGCACCTTGGGGAGCGCGCTCGATCTCGACCAACATGGCGTACGTCCAGTAAACCTTGAACGCAAAACTAAATCGGCCTTTTGTGTGGTCATTCTTGTGTATTGTCCACCGTACCCAACACGACATGGTGGCAGCAGCTATCAAGAACCATTTGACGATGTTTTCTTCTTAGATGAAGCATCAAACAGGCGAAAATCTGTGGACAAAGGGATAGACTTCACACCAATCATTGCCACGTGGCTTCTTTTCCACGTGGTGCCGTTTCCACGTGGTGTCGTTTCCTTGTGGAGAAAGTGTGCTGTATAGACAACAGTAACTAGTTAGGCTCCACCAGTAGCACCACCATGCCTTCATTCCAAGCTCCTCTTGAGTTTGACTTCAGCAAACCCAACTCCTGGCTGGAGTGGATCCAACATTTCCAGCGGTACCGGCTCGCAGCCAAGCTACACACAGACGATAGTGAGGTTCAAGTGTCAACCTTACTATACTGTATTGGCGCTCAAGGTGAGATAATCTTTTCATCATTTGCTCTGTCGGCTGAACACCAAAAACAATATGATGTGGTGGTGGAGAAGTTCAACTCTCACTTCTTCCCCAAAATCAACGTGATCCATGAAAGAGCCCTCTTCTACTCCCGATCCCAGAAGGAGGAGGAAAACATAGAGAGCTATGTAAGAAGTTTGTATGAACTTTCAGAAAACGCAGGATTTGACAAAGGGATGAATCCATCAGGGATAGGCTAGTCCTAGGAGTGAAAGACAGGGAACGGAGCGAAACACTGCAGCTAACACCAGAGCTTACCCAAGACAAAGCTGTAGAAATAGCCAGGCAGAGGGAGCAGGTGAAGTCACAGCTAAATGCCCAGCGACTAAGCGAGGCAAACGCTAGCATAGACACAGTAAACAACCCAAAAAGCCACAAACCACACGATCAGAACCAGGCAGGGAACCACAGATCAAAACCCACATGTGGTAAATGTGGTAGGCCCCATTACAGGTCAGAAACTTGCCCAGCAAAAGGGAAAATTTGCAACACGTGCAAAAGGCCAAACCGCTTTGCAAAAGTTTGCAAAACCAGACACGTGAACGATTTGTCGCATTCACACAATCAAGACAGTGCTCCAAGCTCACAAGCAAATGTTTCCCATGCCCAGGACACCCCACACTCTCAAGGTGTAGGTTCAGCTACATGAACAGGCACTTGCGGTCAGGAAAAGACGAAAGAGTGAAAACACTCTGTTTCTGGGTTCGCTGGACATGGAAGAAAAAGAACCTCAGTGGCAAGAGACATTCACTATTTTGAACAAAGCTGTCAGTTTCAAAGTAGACACGGGCGCAGACGTTAGTGTCATTTCGGAATCGGTATTCCGAAGTCTCGAACCTCGACTGCATTTAAGAAAAGCAACACAGTTTTGCAGTCACAACGTGGTAGGGTCGAAAGCATGGGACAGTTTGTTCATACGCACCGCAGAAATCAGAAAATCTCGTTCCGCGTGTTGTCATCAAAGGAAGTTCCTATAACCTCCTGAGTCGTGATGCAGCAGTTCGCCTGAACCTCGTGAAATGCACTGACGCAACCGAAGCCAAGGGCAAGATTTTTGGTGACATCGCTACACCAGTCAACACAGAGCCAGTCCGGATTGAGGTAGATCCACATGCAGAGCCATACAGCATCAACGCACCTAGACGCATACCCATACCCCTCATGTCCAAGGTAGAGGCAGAGCTGAACAGGATGGAAAGGAATGGGGTCATAGCAAAGATCACTGAACCAACTAGCTGGTACGCACCAATGGTACCAGTCCTAAAGAAACATGGGGGTCAGGATCTGTGTTGATCTCAAACACCTGAATCATGCTGTCAAGCGCGAGAGGTACCAACACCAGACGATGTGACACACAAGCTCGCAAACTCAAACGTGTACTCGTAGCTGGATGCTGCTTCAGGCTTCTGGCAAGTGCTTCTAGACCCTGAGACAGCAAAATACACCACGTTCATGACACCATTTGGGCGTTATGTTTTCAAGAGATTACCTTTTGGCATCAATCTGGCACCTGAAGTTTTCCAAAGAATCATGGAAAGCATGCTGGAGGGCTGCCAGGGGTTGTCTGCTTCATGGACGATGTATTGGTGCATTGGGATTCAGAACAAGAGCATGATCACAATCAAGTTCTCAAACGTATGGCTTGCACAGGTCTAGTGCTGAACAAGGATAAATGTGAATTCAAGCAGACCAAGGTCGACTTCTTGGGCCATACTTTCAGTGAGAGAGGCATCGAGTCAGACAGAGCCAAAATCCAAGCAATATTGGCCATGCCCAAGCCATCAAACGTAGCCAAGCTACGCCACTTCCTTGGCATGGTAAATTACCTTGGCCGCTTCAAAGAAAAAGTGAGCGAAAAGCTCCATCCCCTCAATGAGCTTCTCAGAAAGGATACCATCTGGGTCTAGGGATAACCCCCAAAACAGTGCTTTGCACACATCAAGCAAATCGTCACATCGACACCCACGCTAGCATTCTACCAAGCAGACAAGCCGACAGTAGTATGTAGTGATGCTAGCAGTTACGGCCTTGGGGGAGTCCTGTATCAGGAACATGAAGGTGTGCTGAAACCAGTCGCGTTTTGTTTGCGGACTGAGTGATACCGAAAAGCAATATGCACAAATAGAAAAGGAGTGCCTCGCGGTCGTTTACGCTTGTGAAAAGTTCGAACGCCATCTCATTGGCTTACCAAACTTTCATGTCTTGACGGACCATCGCCCCCTGGTTCCTCTCATCAATAAAAAGGCACTGACTGACACACCACTTCGGTGTCAACAGATGTTGATGCACCTCATGAGATATAATCTCACTGTGGAATTCATACCAGATAAAAACCTGGTGGTAGCCGACACTCTTTCATGATCGCCACTGTCAAACCGTGAAGACCATTTCCCAGCCAACCTAGAGACAGACGTCTCTGCTTTCACTGACTCAATACGCATCTCGTGGTCAGTGTCAGACAAAAAACTAGAAGACCTGAAAAGGCAACAGCAAAAGATATCCAGCTAAGTGCAGTTTTGCAGTACGTTCGGGAAGGATGTCCTGAGTACACGGCAGATTGCTCATTAGCAGCCTACGAGTATTATAGAGTGAAAGATGAAGTTAGTGAGTATGATGGGTTAGTCACATGCGGAGGCAAAATAGTCATCCCACATTCAGAGCGTGAGTATGTGCTGGGATGTATTCATGACGGCCACCAGGGCATTCAAAAATGTTGCGAAAGAGCAGATCAGGCAGTGTGGTGGCCTGATATGGGTCAGATGATCAAGGATATGGTAAGAAGGTGTAGACACTGTGAAGAAAAACGCCCAACACAGGTCAAAGAGCCCATAATACCCTCACAACTTCCAAACTACCCATTCCAGAAAGTCAGGCTCGACCTTCGCGAGTTTGAATGGCAGAGCTACCTAGTACTGGTAGACTACTACAGTAGATACATAGAAGTGGCTAGGTTGAGCAAGATCACTTCGGAGGTAGTCATAGAGCAGCTCAAAACCATGTTCGCTAGGTATGGCATACCTGAGGTAGTCGTAAGTGACAATGGTAGGCAGTTCTCCTCCTCCAAATTCCAGTCCTTTGCATCCCAGTGGGGTTTCACCCACGTGACCAGCAGCCCCCACTATGCCCAGTCCAATGGTGAAGCTGAAAGGGCAGTCCAAACTGTCAAGAACATGCTACGGCAGAAAGATGTTTCCCTCGCCATTCTCATCTACAGAGCAACGCCCATACCCTCTCTTGGCTCCAGTCCTGCCGAATTGGCCTTTCGCAGGAAATTGCGGGCCACACTCCCGATCCTCCCAGAAGCTTTGGAGCAGTCGTCTAACAAAAGCTTCAAAGACAGAGACTTCATGGCCAAAGAACGACAGAAGCAGAGTTATGACAGACACAACGGCGTGAAACCGTTAACTAGCTTACAGCCTGGTCAATGTGTGCTGATGAAGCGTGATGGGGAGAATGGTTGGAAGAGACCGGCTTTTGTGACTGACAGTGTCACATCTCGGTCCAACACAGTGCAGACTTCAGATGGTGCTACGTACCGTCGAAATCGCCGCCACCTGAAAGAGACTAAGCAGCCCCCGCCAGAGTCTACTGCTCTGCTCTGCAGCCATTGTGCACGGCCCAACAGGACCAGCCCGTTGTCCAGGGCCAGTCCAGGTCGTGCAAGCGCCCCAGCCTCAATGGAAACCAACTCCAGGGCCAACGCAACCGCTCCAACCTCCACGGCCGCCAGACCAAACCCAGCCACCGGGGCCACCGACTACCAGTACCAGGAGTGGTCGCACCATCAAGAAGCCCAGTCGATATATCGAAGAATAGACAATCATGCGTGTCTGCTTAATACCTCCCCTCTTCGGTTATACACGGACTGTAAAGTTAAAGTCACTTTCGATTGTCATTGTAAATGTCTCAAAGAGAGGGAGATGTAATGTAAGCTGCCTGTGTGCACCTACTGCGATGCAACTTGTAAGGTGCCTGTGTGTACGGACTGCGCATGTACGTACCGAAAGCGTGGGCACCTTGGGGAGCGCGCTCGATGTCGACTAAAGTAACCGAAGTTCAGTAAACCTTGAACGCAAAACTAAATCGGCCTTCTGTGTGGTCATCCTTGTGTATTGTCTACCGTACCCAACACGACAGGCGTAAATATCAATCAGATCTTCTCTCACTTTACACTCCCTCACGACAAAAGAGCTTTTCCGCTGACCGTTCTCAGAATTCTTCCTGTCGGACAAAAACCTACGGACAGCGCTCTTCCTCTCTTGAAGGCCAATCTGTCTGGAACAATATTCACCACTCTTAAAGATATTCAACTTCTTTGCAATCTTTTAAATGTGATCTGAAAACGCATTCTCGTCATAATAACCCTTCAACTCCTTCTGCTGGACTGTCTCGCGTCGCTTTATTTCACTTCAATTACAATCTTGCTATGCGCCAAAATGCATGTTTGTCCGTGATAATGCGTGCGTGTGTTGTATATCGAGTGTGAGGGAGATGAATTACGCGCGCGCCTGTGTGTGTGTGTGTGTGTGTGTGTGTGTGTGTGTGTGTGTTTCGCGCGCGCATGACGTCTTGCAGGTGGTTTGCGTGCACTGGGAAAGGGAGGAACGGCATCGAGGAGTGGGAGGGTAGATGCAAGAGGCCAGGGGGAGGTGTGGAGGGGAGTTTATGGGTGTCCATATGACGTTAGCGTGTGTGTGAGTGGTTGACGTACTCTGGCGTCTGTTGGTGCTGAGTCTGTTTTCATTTTGTTACAATATCTCTCATGATTTCCCCTAAATTACTTTTTGATATGTAATTGTGTCAACCCCCCCCCCCCCCCCCCCCCTTCATATGTATTTGTGTCCTAATCCACTCTCTTCCCTTTCGTCTTCTTTGGTATTTGTAAGCTGTTAGGTCTTAGTTTAGATTCCGTGCAGATAAATGCTTGATGATGGTGATGAATATGATGATGATGACTAATACTCTAAACAGGGTTGCTCATCCCTTCAAGTCCCGAAGCTACGTCTGCGAGCTTCATTACAAAGAGCTTTCGGCTGAAAAGGGGTCACGTGTTGATAATGCTCAGTTGTTTCTCTGCACAGATTTTAAGGTGTATCCTTCTACTTCGTTACAGTTTTAAAGTCTGTACCGGCCTAGGACTCCTAGCTTTACATCAAACTCTCTGCTCGCCCTGGCGTAGAATTCGTCTACAATGAGGACGCTGACTTTTCCCCGGGAAAGATATCTATAATTCAATGTACAAAGCGTCTTTTGCGGCAGTACATTAGATGGCAGGGTGGAGACAAAGACAGTCATGAAAGTGAAGAACTGGTTGTCATGTAAAAGCAATCGAAAAGATATCCGGCAGTCAGAGAGAGTGACTGGAAGGTTCTGTAGCTTTTTGGAATGGGGCTTTAAATCATGAAGCCCGACTGAAAATCTGGGTTTCTTCCATTCGTTTCCCTTACCAGTAAAATGGCCGTCCTTACTGATGGGACCCACGGGTGTTTTCTATGTCTGTGGATGGGACCACAAGTTCATGTATCCAGATAGTTGACAAAAGGTGAAGCAATGGCGGCAGTTATCAAGAGTGACACATAGTTGGTGAACATTTAATTAAACATGACTAGTCAACCCCAGGTCTTCACTCGTCAAATCAGTCCAGCATTCCTTGGCACTTTTCATGGACTTCAAATAAGAATGTATTTTCATCCTCGTGATTAGCAGACACTTCGTCACAATATTATTTATCTCTGAAACAGAGTCAGAACTCATTCCAAGCAGCCATGCACCCATGAGAGCATGTGCATGAGTGCACGCACACGCATGCACGCACACACACACATACACACACACAAAAGCACGCGCACGCGTGTACACACACACAAGTGGGCGCGCCGTGTGCGCACACATACAAACACATACATGCACGTGCGTGCGTGCGCGCGCGCGCGCACACACACACACACACACTGACTGACTGAAAATATTGTCACACACACTGACTGACTGAAACCATTTATTGTCAAATTGATCACACACACACACACACACACACACGCCTGTCAGATGTTAACATTTAGGCCTGTAATCTAAAAAAAATTTTGTTTTGACTCCTAGTCGTTATTACAATATCTATATCTAACACTGACTGGGTCCTGTCGCTCTGTCACCCCGGCTGCCTCCCCTCCTCCGCATCTCCCCTCCTTCTCTCTCCCATTTTCAATCCCTTTTTCCTCAGCCCCCTTCCTTCCCTCCTAGAAGCACATTATTAGCAATTAATGTAAAGCTATGTGCGCATTGTGCCGGCATTGTGCCTTCCCCACTCAGCACGTCCTTTTTCTTTCTTTTTTGTACTCCCTCTTGTATTCATAACGGGCGCAGACGGGAGCGCTGAGACAGCGCGCTAGATTTCGTAACGGGCGCAGACGGGAGCTGCCCGCCGCCTGTGTATGGTACTTTTCCATCACGTGCTGACTCCGTGAAAATACTCGGAGAGCCACTAAAAGTTGTTGGGGATTTCCCACTATAGCCCAGTAATTTGGCAGCACTATTTTTGGATGCTGGCACCACTTCCATTCACTAAGAAAGAGGAGTTTGAAACTGCAAGCGAAGAGTTGTGCGTGAGACTGACCGATTTTCACAATGGCGTCGTCTGCTAACAACAGCGAGTTTGATGATATTCCTGAGTATTCAGCGGAGGAGTGGGATCAAATTATGCAAGAAGTAGAGAAGTATGAAAATGGAGAGTTAGGAGAAGAGAATTATGTTGAAATCGGCACCAATGAAGGAGAGGAAAATGGTGAAAGCGACCCTCAGTACAACGTGCTACTCGCCGTTCTGCAAAACAATGGCGACCGGCTACACATCCTGCCCATGTGGTCGCATTCCAACAGCCGACAGGCCAAGCGCACTCACTGCCGAACACTGCCACCGCACTAGATTATTTCTTTTTTCTACCTCTCACATTTTTCCAACTAGTAGCAGAAGAAACTAACAGATACGCTCAACAAAGACAAGCAGCTAAGGGCACACCTGACCCCCTCTGGTTCGACACAACACCTGCATCCGTATGACAACTAAGGGATGACGCGTAGAAACGTCATATATGTGTTCTTTCTGCCAGGTGCCTCTATACTTTCACAAGAATGACTGTTTCCATGACTACCATGCGCAGAAAGTGGCTCAACAGTAGGGCAGTTTGCTAGTCTCTCTGTGTGTACGTGTATATATGCTTACCTGTAGTTTATGGTGACAGTGCTTTGATGACACTTGGCAGTGACTACTCAATTTCTTCACAGCTATACATTGTGTAAATACATATGGACATGTATACGGCGCTTAGAACAGTGACAGAAAAACAATGAGGAGCTGTGCTTGAATCTACAGTAACTGTTCAGTAGTGACAATTGACACTAGTTGTGTGTGACATTCTGTGGATTACCTGTGGGGACTGAACAGGCGGACAGAAGACAGATCATCTCACTTAGGCCGCAGCTTTCATTTTACAACACTAACATGGGATAACTGCATGTTGGTGTGCTGTATTAGAATTGTCACCATCGCATGTGACACATTAGGTGACATTTTGGTGACAGTGACACGACCTTTCACCTCGAGACACACAAAATCTTGCTCACAGTATAGAACAAAGCCTTGTGATCATACATGCGGAATTTCGTAGCTCTAGCGGTTTATTCTTGGTTGTGGTGAAGCATGAACCATACATACCATTTTAAGGCCAAATTCACCACAAAAAAATCTGAAAACTAGGGGGAATTTGGCCTCAGAGAATCTGAATACAAGAGAACAGGGAAATACTTTAGAATGGGAACGAAGAAATGCTGTGTGTGTGTGTGTGTGTGTGTGTGTGTGTGTGTGTCTGTCTCTGTGTCCGTGGTCAAAATGTGTTCCACTCACTCTAGACAAAACTACTTGGTCGATCTTTCTGAAACTTTGTAGGTATGTTCACCATGGGTCAAGGGTGATGCCCGATATTTTAGTTTACCGTTACAGCCCGATGTTTTAGTTTACCCCATTATAGCCGTTACTAACATTACAGGCCGTTACAGCCGTTACTAACGGCTGTAACGGCCTGTAACGCTTTTTCTTCTCCATGGAATATCTCAGAAAGTACTTGGCAGATCTTTGTGAAAATTAGCAGTTATGTTCATTATGGGTCACGGATGATGCCGATTTTTAGTTTATCCCGTTACAGCCGTTACTAACGGCTGTAACAGCCTGTAACGGTTTTTCTTCATTATGGAATATCTCAAAAAGTACTTGGCCGATCTTTCTGAAAATTTGTAGATATGTTCATTATGGGTCACGGATGATGCCCGATGTTTAGTTTACCGTTACAGCCGTTACTAATGGCTGTAACGGTCTGTAACGCCTTTTCTTCTTTATGGAATATCTCAGAAAGTACTTGGCTGATCTTTGTGAATCATTATGGGTCACGGATGATTCCCGATGTTTAGTTTACCCCATTATAGCCGTTACTAACGGCTGTAACAGCCTGTAACGGTTTTTCTTCTTTATGGAATATCTCAAAAAGTACTTGGCCGATCTTTCTGAAAATTTGTAGGTATGTTCATTATGGGTCACGGATGATGCCCGATGTTTTAGTTTACCGTTACAGCCGTTACTAATGACTGTAACGGTCTGTAACGCCTTTTCTTCTTTATCGAATATCTCAGAAAATACTTGGCCGATCTTTGTGAAAATTAGCAGACCTGTATGTTCATTATGGGTCACGAATAATGCCTGATGTTTTAGTTTACCGTTATAGACGTTAGTAACGGCTCTAACGGCCTGTAACGCTTTTTCTTCTTTATAGAATATCTCAGAAAGCACGTGGCCGATTTTTCTGAAAATTTGTAGGTATTTTCATTATGGGTCACGGATGATGCCCGATGTTTTAGTTTACCGTTATATCCGTTACTAACGGCCTGTAACGCCTTTTCTTCTCCATGGAATATCTCAGAAAGTACTTGGCAGATCTTTGTGAAAATTAGCAGGTATGTTCATTATGGGTCACGGGTGATGTCCGATGTTTTAGTTTACCCCGTTATAGCCGTTACTAACGGCTGTAACAGCCTGTAACGGTTTTTCTTCTTTATAGAATATCTGAAAAAGTACTTGGCCGATCTTTCTGAAAATTTGTAGGTATGTTCACTATGGGTCACGAATAATGCCCGATGTTTTAGTTTACCGTTACAGCCGTTACTAACGGCCCATAATGGTTTTCTTCTTTATGGAATATCTCAGAAAGTTCTTGGCCGATCTTTCTGAAAATTTGTAAGTATGTTCATTTTAGGTCACAGACGATGGCCGATGTTTACCAGAATAGCCATTACTAACGGTTACACCAGCCCAAGACGGTTTTTCATCTTTATGGAATATCTCACGCGTATTCAGGATAAACTGGGAGTACGTTTATATGCTTTGCATCTTGTTTTTTTTATACCCCTTTCTTTTTCTTTCTTTCTTTGTTTCTTCTCTTTCTTTTCGTTTTTGTCTTCTCTTCTTTTTGTACTCCCAGTTCTTATAGAACAGGGAGTACTTTAGAATGGGAACGAAGAAATGCTCTGTGTGTGTGTGTGTGTGTGTGTGTGTGTGTGTGTGTGTGTGTGTGGTGTGTGTGTGTCCGTGGTCAAAATGTGTTCCACTTCACTCCAGAAAAACCTACTGGGCCGATCTTTCTGAAAATTTGTTGGTATGTTCATTATGGGTCATGGGTGATGCCCGATGTTTTAGTTTACCGCTATAGCGTTACTAACGGCTGTAATGGCCTGTAACGGTTTTTTCTTCTTTACGGAATATCTCAGAAAGTACTTGGCCGATCTGTCTGAAAATCTGTAGGTATGTTCATTATGGTCATGGATGATGCCCGATGTTTTAGTTTACCGCTCTAGCCGTTACTAACGGCTGTAACGGCCCATAACGGTTTTTTTTCTTTACGGAATATATCAGAAAGTACTTGGCCGATCTTTGTAAAAATGAGCAGGTACGTTCATTATCGGTCACGGATGATGCCGATGTTTAGTTTATCCCGTTATAGCCGCTACTAACGGTTGTAAACGGCCTCTACGGTTTTTCTTCTTTATAGAATATTCAGAAAGTACTAGGCGATCTTTCTGAAAATTTGTAGGTATGTTCATTATGGGTCACGAATAATGCCGATGTTTTAGTTTACCGTTATAAACCGTTACTAGCGGCTGTAACGGTTTTTCTTCTTTATGGAATATCTCAGAAAGTACTTGGCCGACCTTTATGAAAATTAGTAGGTATGTTCATTATGGGTCACGGATGATGCCTGATGTTTTAGTTTGCCCGTTATAGCCGTTACTAACGGTTGTAACGGCCTGTAACGGTTTTTCTTCTTTATGGAATATCTCAGAAAGTATTGGCCAATTTATAAGAGTTTGGATGATCTTGTGACAAATCGGATCCTCTGTCCATATGCAAGTGATGTAATGCTGAAAATGGATTAAAAACAACGTTATAAACCGTTATTCTGCCGATATTTCTTATATATAGGTGGATTTTTAATGAAATTTGGTATATAGAAAGGTTATCACATACAAATGGCACTTCTATTTATATTATAGTGTTTCAAAATTTGACCGTTAAATACCGTTATTCTAGACATATTGTCCGATTTGGATGAAATTTGATATGTACACAGGCTTTAGCCAGTGAGGACTAAAATACCGGTTTCAAAAGTGTATATCGGTATATAACGTTAAACCGTTATTTTGCCGTTATTTTTTATATATTGGTGTGTTTTAATGAAATTTTGTATATAGAAAGGTTTATCACACACAAATGGCACTTCCATGTAGTGTTTCAAAATTGACCGTTATTAAAACTGTTATTCTTGACATATTGTCCGATTTGGATGAAATTTGGTATGTACACATGCAGGCTTTAGCCAGTGAGGACCAAAATACCAGTTTCAAAAGTGTACATCGGTTAAATAACCGTTTAAAATGTTATTTTGCTTTATTTCTTATCTCACAAAGCACTTGGCGGATTTATAAGCGGTTTGGAAAATGGGAGTATGTTTATATGCTTCGCATGTTGTTTGTTTTTGTTTGTTGTTTTGAGTGCTGCCACTGTCGGATGCTAAGGCTTTAGGACGTATGTCTGGAACTTAGTTCCACCGAGACTACAAAGTATGAATACATTAAGACATTTCAAACATTTTACATAAGCATTTTATGTCCAATAATTTGATTATTTTATTAGAATCATTGACGTCAATTTGCAAGCTTCTTTAATTAAAGTATACATTGAATACATGGTCTGAACATGTAACCTTCTCACTAAACCGCACATCCCACTCCCACTCTGTCTCCCATCCCTCTTGATCTCGTCCACCTATCATCCTCTCTCCCTCCTCCCAACCTCCCTCTCCCTTGTTTTTGTTGGTTGTTTGTTTTGGTTTCTTCTGTTTGATTACCCACATGCATGTCATTATTATGTTTATGAATAGTGTGCGTGTCATTGCAGAATTGCATTACAACGTTTCTATGTTGTATTGTCAGTATGAATGATATGTGTGTGTTTCAATTTTAGTTTCAGTTTCATCAAGGAGGCGTCACTGCGTGCGGACTAGTCCATATACACTAACCACATCCACTAGTTTTGAGACCACATACGTATGATTTTAAGCTGTGGATAAATGAATTAACAACTAAGATGGGAGAATGGAAGAAGAGGGTCTCGTAGGTCAGACAACTTAGCAGATGTCTGACCTACGCATTAGCCCAATGCGCTGGTCAGACCTTGAGTGCTACTTAACATTGGTTGTCTTTTTTTTCTTTGTAGGTGTATATATAGTAAATGTACACGTCTGTGTATGGATGTGTGGGCACGGGCGCATGTGTGTGTGTGTGTATGTGTGTGTGCGCATGCGAGTGCGCACGCTTGTGTGGTGATATGTGTGCACGCACCGGCACCTGCTTGTGCATGTGGTCACACTCTCGATATCCCTCATTTTATTTAGCTGTACTAGTACAAGAACTCACTTTCAGCCTCTTCATGATAAGATGAAGTCCTTTAACCTTTCGCTGACTATGTCTAGTGTTTTTCAATCCAGTTATGAGAATGGTTGGAGTCTGGCAATGTTGGCTGTTTATCTTATGAAATCTCATCCACTTGGAAGATATTTTTAACTTCTCCACCTCTCACTGCCTCCTTCCCCCCTAACAGATTTTCTCCCCGGAGAATTTTTGAAAGGTTAACATCTTAATCGAGGCATCATACCATATCAGTAGGCCTATGGTTCGGCGTCTAATTTGCACGTAGAGCAAGGCTTTTTCATCCCCTCCCTCTTTTCCCCTCTTCTCCCTTCCCAATCCATATACACCCATAAGCTGTTCGACTCTTAGGAGTAATATCTCAGCCAGTTCCATACTTTGATGATCCTTGATTCCCATGTATTGGATATACATGTGGTCACACAGAATTGACGTTTCTGGATACCAGTATATATGGGCCCTTTGTGTGTGTGTGTGTGTGTGTGTGTGTGCGTGTGTGTGTGTGTGTGTGTGTGTAAATATTTGTCTATATGCTTATTGCTTTGATGTTTGAGGAGGGAGAGAGAGATGGTGGCAAAGGTGCGAAGGAATACAAGATTGTATTAATGGGCAGAATTTTTTTTTCTCTGTGTGTGTGTGTGTGTGTGTGTGTGCGCGCGCGCGCGCGCACGTATGTGTGCGTGTATTTTTGAGAATGAGTGCATGTGTGTGTGTGTGTGTGTGCGCGCACGCGCGTGTGTGTAGGGTAGTGGTGGTGTGGTGTGGTGGTGGTGGTGTGTGTGTGTGTGTGTGTCTGTGTGTGTGAGTGAGTAAGGCTGTGTGTATGTGAGGGTGTGGGTGTGTTCGTATTGAGATGTGTGTATTTATGTATGTGCGTGTGCGTGTGTGTGTGTGTGTGGCGTGTTTTTGTGTTTTACTGATGTTCCTTTTTTAAATGAAAAACGTTGATATTCTGTTCATAATGTTTTCTTAAATGTCAGTACAACTATGAATTAATCTGACAAAATATTGGTTTCAGTCACTGTGCAGCATGTGTGTGTGTGTGTGTGTGTGTGTGCGCGTGCACGCGCCTGCTTGTATATGCTCGTGTGTGTGTGTGTGTGTGTGTGTGCAGAGGTGCGTGAACATGTGTGTGTGTGTGTGTGTGTGTGTGTGTGTGTGTGTGTGATTTTTGGGTTTGTGTGAGCACACACACGTATCTGCATATATATATATGAAACATATATGTGCGCATATGTGTGTGTCTTTGTATGTGGGCATGTACGCATGCGCATGTGTATATGCATTTGTGTGTTCATGTGTATGTGTGTTTGCACGTATGTGTATATGTGTGCGTAGGAGCGAGCGGACGTACACGCGCACGTTTGAGTGTGTGTGTGTGTGTGTGTGTGTGTGTGTGTGTGTTGTGTGTACACTTGCGCGTTTGTGTGTGCATGTGTGCACACGCGGTGTGTGTGTATGTGTGTGTGTAGTGACTGCGTGGTGAATATTCAGAAGGTGACTTAGGATCAAGAACAAGAACAAGACCATCAAATGTGTTGAAAATAATATATCTATGACAAGGACAGACTGTAAGACAACGCCTTTGTCTAAAATCTCCGTCTTGCGTATTAAAGATCAATCGATCAATCAATTAATCTCTCTCTCTTCTGTCTGCCTCTCTCTGTAGGTGTGTGAAGGACAGAGAATATGTGTGTGCTTGCGTGCGTGCGTTGTGTGCGTTCGTGTGTGTGTGTGTGGTGTGACAGATAGTTGGTAGGAGCGACACATACATGCGTGCGTTCGCGCGTGTACACACACACACACTCTCTCTCTCACTCACGCTGGAGAGTGAGAGAGAGAGAGAGAGAGAGAGAGAGAGAGAGAGAGAGAAAATAAATGAACACGCTTTGTTTTTGCATTCGATAAACTATCTACGACTTCACATTTAACAATACGTAGACATCAAATAATTACAAAGAAGGGGGGGGGGGGGGGGGGGGGGGGCGGGGGGTACACAGGCTGCAAGCTGCTGTGCAGGTTGTGTTGGAAAGCGATGGGACCCTAGTTGGAGGAGCAAGACATGTTTTTGTTCCCAGAACGGACTTCTGACAAAGCTGGAAACAAAGCTGGAGAGTTCCACAGTTCCTCGGTGTGTGAAAAGATCTCTGACCATGTCCATTCCACAGAAAGGAGATGTATGGAACTTATAGCGACAGATGTCCATCGTCTTCCTTTTTATGTAACTGGGAAGATGGGTATGTAGCATCGCTGAGTACGAACCGGACTTCAGGAATGCACTGGCTGCAGGGTCTCTTGAAGCACAACCCAGATGTCAGTTAATACAGCAGCAAGGAACAAACCTGTAGACTGCGGTTTAGAGTTCACCACCCACAAATGTATCAGCTGATCTTGAGAAATTTGAGTTGACATTATCAGCAAGAAATGGGCTCTTGAGGTCTGCACGCTGGTGTGGCATCTTCATTTATCACAACAGCGATTGAGTATGCTTGATAGTGACTTCTTATATAGAGAATCAATCACTAATAGATGCAATGTGATCATGTCAGAGTATTATGAACGCTGAGGATACATTATGATCAGTCACAATCAGGTACTCAGACTGATTGATGATCATTGTATACATCAGAGTATGTCAAGTCGCAGAGTGATACTTGGATCAAAGTCCACTTCCTTTTGTTCAAATAATCAATCAATGCAATTTGCGTACATTATGTTTCTATAGGTCTAGGGCTGTTTGCCCTTGCTTTTAAAACTTTCAATAGATGTTAATTAAGTTCGATTCACTGACCCTCGTAGTTTGACTATCATTGCACTGGAACCATTTGGCCAGACTATGCAAGGGATAAAATGCCCGTATGTGCGGGGTAAAAAGCCGTAAGATCATGTGGGCCTTTTGCCCCAGGGTATGGGGCAAAGAGGCCATTGACAAAGTCGTATTCGAACCGTCATAACCACATAGTGCAAATATTAAATGAATGTAAGTGAAGCGCCAAAAAAAGACGTGGACAAACAAATCACAAGACAAAAACAGACGCGTTTCGACCTCTTAGGTCTTCTTCAGGCAAGATACAAAGCAATTAGGACAATGAAAATGAACGAGCAATCACTTATCTTCAATCACTTCAGCAAAAGATAGGTGTTGAATGAAAACGAGGTCCCATACCCTGGGGCAAAAGGCCACATGATCTTATGGGCTTTTTACCCCGCACATACTGGGCGTTTTTATCCCTTGCATTATAGTCTGGCCAAATGAGTACAATGATAGTCAATAGTGCAGTTACATTTTAGACTAAAATCGGTTTGAATAAGATCACCGAAAAGAATTAAAGATTCCTTCGTTTTGGTAGAGTTCAGCTGAAGCGTGTAATCAAGATGTTCCCTTAGGGTGTCGTTTTTGCCCCGACTGACTATATCTGTTGGGGAGGCTCAATTCGATTATCGTGTTTCTTTGCCTCGGATTGTCAGCAGATCAGCCATCATGTTATGGAATGTTGTGCATATTTTGCGCAGACCTATGTTAGCTGTGTTCGTTATTTCTTTCTTTCTTTTTCACCTTTCTTCCTTCCTTAAAAAAAAACAAAAAAAAACCAAACTAACTGAAATACCTTTTTTGTTTACACAGCACGAAAACTTTTTTCTACCGATCTCAATGATGAATGACAGCGAAAAATGGCCCACGTGGTGGTGGGCTGGGCCATATTACAATAGAAACTGATTTACCGTGAATAAGCTCAAGACAAAGTGAGAAAACAGCCATCTTGGGCTTATGGGGCTAATATGTTTCCATAAATAAGTTAAAATGTTATCCCATAAAAGCTAGTTCACTCAAAAATGAGTAGGTCACCAGCGCGAAAGTTATCCCACTTGGCACTGACACGCAAACATGTTGTTGTTGTTGAAGTTGTCTGTTCTTTAATTTGGTGACCCTGTAATTCTGTTTTGCGCTTGTTTCTATTTCTCCTTGCTGTCAACCCACTTCGAAATCTGCGCAAACGTAGGCACAATGCAGACGGATAAGCCGTACCAGTTGGTTAAGAATACTAATTCCACACATACTGCCTGCTCTACAAAGTCAGTCTCTTTTAACATGCGCGCCACCAACGACATGTTGATCAAAGCGTCCGAGTGTTGGCATTATTTGGCAACAACTGTTGTCTTGCCCACGTCTGTCCCCAACTATTTTGAAGCAACTAAAGTTCATTTCCGTTGAAGCCTCGTTCTGACAAAAATAAGGGAATCCCGGAGGTCACGCAAACGCTTGGCTAATTCCGAGTTGGCTAGGAAGTTGGAAGTAAGTACCGACTTTTATATCCATTTAATATTCAGGTCATCGATGAATGAATCATGGATTGATTTTATACAGAGGGTGCAACCATGTTTTTGGCAGTTTGTTTTGATCATCTTGTTTCCGAACTACGTCTTGTATATGCGTACTTGCTGGCAGTGAAAACCCTCAGCTCGGAACTGTGGCGAAGTGGCGGAAACGGCGATTGTTTACAAATTGTCAAGGATGCCGAATCGGTTACCATCGACATTATATGTATTTTTTTATCATACAGAAATAGGATTAGACGATGCATGCGAGATCGTAGATGTCATAAACACCATTATTTTTCTTCTAATTTGCCTAATCGGTTATAGAAAAATTTGCTCCAGGGGCCAACAGTCAGAGTCGCACTGTTTTATGTTATTTTATTTTATTTTTTAATATGCGCGCTGGTGACCTACTCGTTTTTGAGTGAACCAGTATTTTAGGAAGAAGAAGAAGAAGAAGAGAAAGTTTGAATATCTGTACGCACTGTTGAGGAAAACGGGAGGATGAACGGGCGAAATAGATACGTGAGCCGCTGCACAGAGAAAACGTGGTCTTTAGAAGTGTACTTAGAATTTGGTTGGCATAGAGAGAGGCGTAGTGTTCTTAGTAATTAAGTTGAAAATAAAATGAGGCAGTGAACAGTAAACAATAAACAAGTAGGGTAACTCTTGCACCCATAAGAAAACCTAACAGAGTAACTTTTATTCAAGACAGGCACAGCCAGAGCCTTTTAAACTTGAATGAAGTCAGACAAACACTTCTTCTTCTTCTTCTTCCTAAAATACTGGTTCACTCAAAAACGAGTAGGTCACCAGCGCGCATATTAAAAAATAAAATAAAATAACATAAAACAGTGCGACTCTGACTGTTGGCCCTGGAGCAAATTTGGCAACAAGGGGTCGCACTCGATTTAAAAGCAATGGCCAAATTCAGGCCCAGGTGATAATAAAATATCTGGGGAAATAAAAATAGAAAATCATCAATATGCAGATCTCAAAACTGTCGAATCAATTTGTCCCTTGAATGAGATTGCACTTGTGGCAATCTTGATGGCACCCGGCAGTGAGTTCCACAGCCGTACAGAACTGGGATAAAAAGAATGTAAGTGGCTGTCAATATTTGATGCAGGTATGGTATAACATTGACCGCCACTCCTGGTGCTACTTTTATTCAATACTAGTTGTTCCACTGGAATATCAATTACTTTAGCTCTGCCTTTGAAAAAGGTGTTAAGTTTAATAAAAGCTCTTCTCTCTTCTAAGGGTTTCCATTCTAATTTCCTCATGTTCTTCCTAGTATTCCCCTTTTCTCTGATGTGGTTCCCTGTTACGAACCGTGCTGCTCTCTTCTGAATCTTTTCGAGGTTATCAATGTCCTTTAGATGGTAAGGATCCCAAACTGAGCAACCATATTCCAGTACTGGTCTAACCAGTGTTTTGTAGCAGTCGTCTTTAACCTTTTGGGGGCAGTCATTGATGTTCCTGTATAAGAAAGCTAAGATGTTATTTGCTTTCTTACATACTAAATTGTAATGTTCTTTCCATTTGAGACGACTATCTATAATCACGCCTAAATATTTTGCAGCATTAGTTTCTTTAAGAATAGTATTATGGATAAAATAATCTGATCTAATTGGTGAGCGTTTGTTACATATACGCAACACTTGGCACTTTTGGGATGAAATTCCATTTTCCAAGTTCTTTCCCACTCTTGTAAAGCGTTTAGATCTTCTTGTAGAATGCGAGTATCATTCTTGCTTCTGATTGTTCTATATACTAAACTGTCATCTGCAAAAAGCCTTATAGTAGTTCCAGGAGAGAGATTTCTACTTATGTCATTTATATAAATTAAGAAAAACAAGGGCCCCAGAACAGTTCCCTGTGGTACACCTGACAAGACTGGTTTACAATGGGATGACGACCCTTCCACAACAACTTTCTGCGTTCTCCCAACGAGGAATGATCTAGCCCATTTTAGCAAAGAACCGTCAATGCCAATGTGTTCTAATTTAAGCAGCAGGCCCTCATGGTCAACCTTATCAAAGGCTTTAGAAAAGTCTAATAAAATTGCATCTATTTGCTGTCTGTTATTTAAACAGTTACTAAAATCATTGAGAGTTGTTATAAGTTGAGTCTCACAACTCCTTCGCTGTCTAAAACCATGCTGGGAATTATTTAAGAAGTCATATTTGTCAAGATGGTCCATTATGCTACTATATATTATATATACAAAGACGAACAATCTAATAGTGGGGGGTAAACAAGCGCAGGCCAACAAATCGTTCCTTTTTGTATTTGTCTGACTTTATTCAAGTTTAAAAGGCTGTGCCAGTCTTGAATAAAAGTTACTCTGTGTTAGGTTTTTTTTATGGGAGCAAGAGTTACCCTACTTGTTTATTGTTCTCAGTTAGTTGGCAGGGGGTGGGGTGGTTGGGTGTATTTATTTGGGAATGGAGTTTCATTTAGGCATTTGTTCATTGATTTGGCGCAAACTTACGAGTAGCTTCCCACACTTTCGAAGACTAGTTTTGATCCATGCCATGATTTTTTTTTCTTTTTTGGTAACTTTTATTTTCTTTCATAATAGAATTTGGGACTAATAGAATCATTGATGAATTTATGAATTTTTTGTGTGGATAAGAGTAAAATGATGTGAACATCTTAAATGGATTTGTTTAACTGACTGTACATTTGCTTTAGATGGTATTGATAGTTCTAATACATCACATAAGCTGACGCACTTGCGACTTTGTAAGCACATGTATTTTGATACGTTCATGCATATATGTGCACATAATTGCACATTGCAGGCATGTTAATACATTTGAATACAGGACACATATGATAAATCCACACACATATTATATACACATTCACAAAGATCTGATCAGTTGCAACTAGCACAGTACTTAATGGCACACATGCGCGCACACCGACACACACACACGCGCGCGCGCACACACACACACACACACACACACACACACACACACACACACACACACACACACACACACACGGGTCTGCTTTTGTTATTTGGTCCCTTAAAGTAAAAAATTCATACTTCGTTGGAAAACATAGATAGATTTGTTGCTGAAATGATAGCCATATTAATGGCTTCGACATATCTAATTGACTTACCACAAAGAATTTTTCAAGTGTTGTTCTGCATAGATTCGATGTCAGTATTGCGATCCCTTAAGTTTTGCAAATCAAATGCAGATAATTTGATTTGAAAGGACATTTGTCATTTAATTCATATATTGATATGCAAAGGAACTGACTTAACTTTCTTTTGCATTCCTTCACACTGTGGAATATTTGGTAATGAACTCACTGACAGATGTGCAAAAAAAGGTGCTGGAAATGAAATGTGTGTACAACAACTTTCTTTACCCTTCACTTTACAAGAGAATCATCAAATGTTAAGACGAACCAGATGGGAGTGTTTCAGAAATAGAACAAACTTAGTTCACACTTTAAAACACAATATACCAATAATAATAATAATAATGGGGATTTATATAGCGCCTTCCACGGCACAAGGCGCTTTACAAAGGCAGAAAAAAAAAATACAAATTGCTAAATGTAAAGAAAATGCATTGAAAAACGACTCAAAAATGAAAAACAAAGGCTCTCTCCCATTCTCTCCCACGCGCACACACACTCTCACACATAGACGCACAATACACAACAGTCGCAACAATCACAAACTATTTAGCGATCCACAGAGACAACAAGAGTCAGTCAACTATCAGGTAATAACTGTCTTCTTAATATTGTTTGAAAAGGTGGGTTTTCAGGGAGGTTTTGAAGGAAGAAAAGGTTTGAGAATGTCTTAAGTCATAGGGGAGTTTATTCCAGAGTTTGGGAGCTGCGTATGAAAAAGCTCGTTCACCATGCTGTTTACGATGGGGACGGTAACTGGAAAGCGGAAGGTCCTGGTGTCGGTGGAGGAGCGGAGCATTCGTGATGGGACATATACTTGAAGGAGATCGGAAAGATAGGCAGGGGCATCGCCAGTGAAAATCTTGAAGCAAAGACAACAACATTTGTATTTAATTCTTTCTTCAACGGGGAGCCAGTGCAACTTTTTCAGGAGAGGGCTGCAGGGTTGGGTCCTAGGAGATTTGCAAATGAGACGGGCTGCAGAGTTCTGTACACATTGGAGTGGTTGGATGACAGTTGAGGGACAGCCAAGGAGAACACAGTTGCAGTAATCTAGCCTTGAAAGGATGTAGGATGAAACGAGAGTTTTTGTGGCGTCTTCAGTGAGATAGGGTCGAATAGCAGCAATTCGTTTAAGTTCCATGTAAGCTAACTGACAAGTTTTTGTGACATGCTGCTTCATTGAGAGGTCACTATCAAGGAAAACACCAAGGTCACGAACAGTGTTTGAAAATTCAATAGTGCTGGAACCTAATGTCAAAGAAGAAGGGAGCGGATCAGGGCCATGATGTGACTGCTTTGAAAACGGATGGCTTCAGTCTTCTCACAGTTTAATTTAAGCTTATTTGCTGACATCCAGGTCTCAATATCAGAAGTACAAGATTGAAGAGTAGAGACAAGGGGTGAGTAGTCATCGATGACAGAGGAATGGAGCAGCTGAGTATCATCCGCAAACATTTCGTGTGAAACGAATGGCCGTGGATAACATTTGACAGTGGAGTGGTGTACAAAATAAAGAGGACCGGTCCCAGCACGGATCCCTGAGGTACGCCAAACTGGAGGTTAGATTTATCAGAACGGTGGTCACCTACTTGAATGAACTGTTTCCTGTCTAGAAGATAAGAACGAAACCAATTTAAAGCTGTTTCCCTGATGCCACATGTGTATTTCAAACGAGAGAGAAGGATTTCATGGTCTATGGTGTCAAAGGCTGCCGAAAGATCTAGCAAAAGAAGACAGAAATTTTGTTTTCGTCTAAAGAATTTAGAATATCATTGAGAATGCGAAGGATGGTGGTCTCCGTGCTGTGCCCAGGCGATAGGCTGACTGATGTGGTGTGAGGAGGTTGTTTGAGGTCAGATGGTCAGAGAGCTGTTGAAGAATGACTTTCTCAAGAATTTTGGATAGGAAAGGAAGATTTGAGATGGGTCTGTAGTTTTTAAGAACGTTGGGATCAAGACTGCTTTTCTTGAGTAGAGGTTTAACAAGGGCGGTCTTAAAGTCAGTGGGAACTGTGGCAGAAGACAGAGACTCGTTAAGAATTTTGGTGATGGTAGGAAGGAGAGAGTCAAGGTGTTCAAAGAGGAGTGGGGTGGGAATGGGGTCAAGGTCACAAGATGTTTTCGCAGACTGTGTGATGATTTTAACGAACAGTCTGCTCAATATAGTCAACTTTTCAGAATTGATTCTGTCAAAGGGTTCAACACTTGCAATTTTAAGACATGTATCAATACAGAAACTTTGTTTCAACATTTTATCAACTAAAACTAGATCTATGCTCTTAGAACTAAATATAATGCATCAACAAAGTGCATGTCAATAACAAACAAATCAAGACATCATATTTTGTTTGAATGTGTGCCCCTTGCTTACCTGCCATGTTTATCAGGCATGTCTGTAACTGATGTTTTTTTTTCGGGTACTGATCTGGCTTTTACTGCTAAAGTTACCTTTTGTTTGGTGTGTAGTCCGGCTAGGTATTTACTTAATATGTTATTCATGATCTTTCTGTGATTATATGTACATACCCACACCTTCAAATGCACACACATATATATATGTATGTATGCACACATGCATGCACACAGGTAAGCACACACTCTCTCTCTCTCTCTCCCGACTCTCTCTCTCTTTCTCTCTCTCTCTCTCTCTCTTGTCTAGTATCACATAATTTTGTTTGAAAAGACGTAAAATGAAAGTACTACTACTACTTTTACACACACACACCATCTGCCATGTTCATAGGAAGAGGAGGAGAGATCTTACAAAATGTAAACATTTCACAGAGAAATCTGGAATTTTCAGTGATAGTGATAACTTTAAGTTTTAAAACAATTTGAAAAATTATTGATAAAGCTCTGCCCAAAAAACATTGACAAATGAATCAGAAGACAAAACATGATGCATTTCAACCTCTTAGGTCTTCTTCAGGCAAGCGACACAACAGTCAGAATGATGAAAATGAACGAGTAATCACTTACCTTCATCCTATTCGGCGCAAGATGGGTGTTTTAATTTTCAGTTTTTCACCTCCCTAAAAAAATTTTTTCATGTACCTGAAAAGTATAAGTATTGTGTATGTTGTTTGCACAATACTCGGTCATGAGAAAAGGTCCACCTTTCACCCCCCCCCCTCCCTAATAAATTTGTCAAAATGTATTTTTGTGTGCTTTAGAGTGTATAGATCACGAAAAATCATGTTAACATAAAAAATCGTGGGATGCACTGTCCTTTCTGGCCTAATTTTGAAGGGCACCCATCTCAGGTGCCGCGGCTGCTTTTCTCCGGTCCAAAACGTTCCATAAGTTTCATGATCACCTGTGTCTTTTTTATTTGAACTACGAGAATTTTCTTTGTTTTGTTAATGCCATCTCACTGCACGATACGCAATAATCAGAATGACAATATATGCAATAAGATGACCGCAGTGAAGCTACGTGTGTACCCACCGTCTGTCACATGTTGCGAACTGTGAATTTGCCAAAGTGTTAGCAATGAATCGTCTCTCTTGAAAACTCTGCAACTTATTAGAAACAAAGTACACCAGTTTCAAAGAACAGTCTCTTGTGATTCTTTTGAGCTATGCCACATCACCATGGGCCTATTCTGATGTCCTCTGTCGCTGGGTTATCTCCCCTACCCCTATTTGGTTTCGACACCAATTTAATTCTTTACAAATTCATATTGGTCTTTTTATTGAAAAAAAAAGTTTATGTGCACTTTCCAAGTGTGAGTGCATTGTGTGGTGTGTGTGTGTGTGTGTGTGTGTGTGTGTGTGTGTGTGTGTGTGTGTGTGTGTGTGTTGTCCATGGCCTGAGTTCCATTCACACAGCACACGGCATCATGCTGCAAGAAGTTGAAGGGACTGACCATGGTGGAACGTACCGCGTGATGCCATCCATTCCAAGAACCGGTGAGCAATCTCTGCATTTGACTCAAGAGGATAATTTACCAGAGTACTTCGTAACCCAGAGGAAAAGCCCACCTTTTGCAATTAGGCAATGGACAGTTGATGGAGGTGAAGATGCTCTCAGGAAAGTCCAAAGTTCAAACCTCCACTGGATTCTTCTCCAGAAATACAGCAGCGTGGGCAGAACCCGGCAAAGAAGACGACATTGGACTACTACCCTGTGATCCATCACCCAATCACAAAGTACAAGACAGTCCAGGAGTGTTTGCGACTTGCAGAGGACAGTATGAGAGAAGTTGGACAAGAGTCTGTTATGATTTTATCACTACGTTTGATCTTGGAGTTTGTATCATATGTATGAAAGCCTTCCCGATCGTCTGGAACCAACCTGACCGTACAAGAAGTATATCATTCTGATCGGTACTTTCCACCTTGCCTGTGCGTACCTCAAGATGCTTGGGAAAAAGCTGGATGGTTCTGGTTTGGAGATATCCTTCTGGAGGCTGTCTGATCTCTTCTGGTTCTCTGCAAGGGGTGCTGTCAGGCAAACATTATGAACGAGCATTGTTCTGCCATAAGACAATGGTTGAGAGTCTAGAATGCTTGCTGCTGGAAAGATATCTTGAAATCAGAGATGAAGACATGTCATCTCCGACACTGTCAGAAGATAGCATGATCAAAATCCAGACAGCCTCATGTTTCTTCTCAAAGAGACATTGACTGAGCTTCAGCAAGATGAAGCTATCTTCAGTTTCATGGCAGAGTACGAACAGTTCAGAAATAGAGTCAGAGAAGGAGCCTTTGGACCAACTGCACAATTTTGGTTGTCGTACATCAATCATGTATACATTTCCTAGCGCTCCTTGAGGCTGTCAAAATCAACGACTTCCTGCTCTATGCACGAACGATGTCCCAAATGCCAGACCTCTTCTTCAGTTTCAGTGGACAAAACTACGCACGCTACGTGACCTTCTTCTCAGTCTTCTTGGCAAACATTGACTTGTCACATCCTGGAGCCAAGGAGATGCTGCAGAGAGGTGCTTTCAGCATGGCAAGGTCCTTCATTCCTGCAATCGCTGTGCAGTGGACAAGACCATGGAAGAAACATTCACACCAAAAGCAGAGGGGGAGCTGGCGGAGGTAGCGCTGGTCTCACGGGACTGCTGTCCAACCAGGAGGCCTTCCAAAGATGGGTCAGGACAACCCATGAGAGGTCAAAGTATCTTCATGCTACTCTTGACATGGCTGGCATGGCACAAGGTGATGAGGCTGGCAGTCGACATTGTGACTTGCGTCCTTCTGAGATACTGAAGAGGGAAAGCAATGTCATGAAGACTCAGGATGCTATCAAAAGTTTCGACCCTTTCTGTGAGGAAGCCTCGGTCAAACTCATCACCCTGTCATCTGGAGCATCTGTCCCAGCCGGCATTCAGCATGATGTGTTGAGGGTAGAAAAAGCTGGTAAAGCTGCGAAGGAGGCTGATGGCAAGTGACCATATCTTTGAACCAGTCAAGTGGCTAAGCCTGAAAACGATGGCATCAATGAACAAAACCGTCCACATGAAGACTACCAAGAAGAAGGTTGTGGAATACAAACAACACGGGAACTCTGCCTTTCAACTCCATGTGAAGGCACAGGAAGCAGGTGTTCAACTCGATCTGAAATAGTTGATGACATACCAACTATTCCTGTACCTTACAGTATTGCCACTGGTGACAATTTTCCCTTTCCAAGACCGACAAAGCAAAAGGGTTCAACTACCTTACCAGAGATATGGAAGAAGCCGCTCTACCTCCGCATGACGTGTCCGCTGTTGTGATCGATGGCAATGCAGTGTTTCACCGTTTGCAAACAGCTTCCTTCCAATTTCAGGGAAATCAGCCAGAAGATATTTGACATGCTGCCAAAGTGAACGGAGGTAGTGTTCAGTACAGACATGTACAAAACAGACTCGATCAAAGCGATGGAAAGGAAAAGGAGAGGCCTTGGCGATAAGATCATCATGAAAGGAGAAAGCACCAAGGGTCCTGCAGACTGGAAGACCTTTCTGTCAGACAAAAACAAGAAGCAGCTCAGCCAAGTATTACTCGACGTTTGGAGCAAAGATGAGAATGCCCCAAATTCAAGGACAGAAAAGTCATGCTGAATGTGGGAGAAGCCTTTCTACTGCAATCAGCAGATGAGCTGTTGACAAGGACGCCAATCTCACATCTACACAAGAAGAGACAGATTCCAGTGTTGTCCTCTACTGTGTGTACACTGAACGGAATGGCTACAGGTTCGTCCGCGTCCAGAGTCCCGACTTGGCCATTTTCTTCATTCTCCTGCACTTCACTCTGCAGCTGAAGGATGGTTATTCTGTTTACACAGGAATGGGGAACAAACAATGGCTCATCAGCATCTCTGACATCACAAAAGCATACGGGCAACAGCACTGCACTGCCTTCCTGGCTCTTCATGCTTATACCGGCTGCAACACAAGTGCATTCAAGGGCATTGGGAAAATTAAACCCATCAAAGTTTTTCAGCAGAATCTAAGATTTGTGGAAACAATTGCCCACCTTGGAGATGCATGGGCCATCGCTGAAGAAGTCAAAGCTGATCTTTTGACTTTCGCCTGTGTCATGTAGGGCAGACATCGTCTCCACCAGTGTCAATGACCTCGACACCAGCTACTCAAGAAGAGATGTGGAGATGAGCCATTGAACGCAAACCATAACGTTGACATGGCAAGCATGCCTCCGTGCAAACAAACTCTTTCAAGAGCACATCAAACAGAGCAGCTCTCAAGTTGCCATATGGAAGAGGGCTCTCAAGCCCATGTCTGGTGTTAAGGAGCAAGCAATGGACATGGATGGATTGACGTTGATGGCATCTTGGAACCAATGTGGTCCGCAGAAGAGGAGGACATCATCCTGCCCGCAAATATGGTTGACTTCCTTGAGGACTTTCCAGACTCTGACGATGACGATGAAGAAGCTGTCATATCCTATGTATCAGATGAGTCGCTGTCTACTTGTGCTGAGGGAAGCGACTCAGAATGATGAGATTGTGGTTGATTTAAATACAGTCTGGCAGATGTCACCATGAAACAGAATGCCTTCCAATGCTAGCATCTTGCACACCACACACACACACACACACACACACACACACACACACACACACACACACACACACACACACACACATGCGCTCACACTTGAAAAGTGCACATGAACTTTTTTCAATAAGAAGACCAATATGAATTTGTAAAGAATTAAATTTGCGTCGAGGGGGTAGGGGAGATAACCCGGTGACAGAGGACATCAGAATAGGCCCATGGTAATGTGGCATAGCTCAAAAGAATCACAAGAGACTGTTCGTTGAAACTGTGGTGTACTTTGCTGTAAATAAGTTGCACTGTTTTCAAGAGAGATGGTTTATTGCAAACATTTTGGCAAATTTACAGTTCGCAACGTGTGACAGACGGTGGGTATACACGTAGCTTCACTGCGGTCGTGCCGTCACCTTATTGCATATATTATCGTTCTGATTATTGCATATTGTGCAAGAGGCATCACTGTCAACAAAAACATAAAGAAAATTCTCGTAGTTCAAATAACATGAAGACACAGGTGATCATGAAACTTGTGGAACGCTTTGGACCGTAGAAAAGCAGCCGCGGCACCTGAGATGGGTGCCCTTCAAAATTAAGCCAGAGGGGATAGTGCGTCCCAAGATTTTTGACGTTTACATGATTTTCGTGATCTATGCACTCTAAAGCACCAAAAAATACATATGACAAATTTATCAGGGGGGGGGGGGGGGGGGGGGGGGAGGGGGGGTGTTGAAGGGGACCGTTTCTGTGACCGAGTACAACTTGAGTGAATTGTTTGCCTGTATGTGTATTATGTGCTTGTACGTTCACACCATTTTACGTTGGTGGGCGTGTACTTCAGTGTGTGATGAACAATCAATAAGTGTGTGTGCGTGTCGTCTTGTGTATGTGTGTGTGTGTGTGTGTGTGTGTGTGTGTGTGTGTGTGTGTGTTTGCGACTACATATTTTGTCCTTTTATTACATGTGTGCATTCTTCACATGATCATATGAATAATGATATAAAGACTCCTTGATGTTTTCATGCACGGGTGTGCACAGACAGCCTCACAGGCCACGCACTCATGCACATGTGTGAGTATGCACACATACTCGCATATATATATATACACTGACATTGATATCTGAGACAGAAAAGCTTTGCAGATTACAATGACAAAAATGATGATTTGATGACTGAAAAAAAGAAAGAATATAAATTATCTTACTATGTTTTTCCATGTTTTACAGATTTCCAATTCAAATGAAATAAGTTTGCACATTTCGTTATTTTATTGTTTCAGTTTTTCCTAAAATTGTTTATAATTCACTTACTGAAACTTAGCTAGGGTCTTGCTGGCTATTGTCATTGCCTTAATTTGCAACAAGATTATGCTTAAACTTTATGTTAAAGGGGGAAGAATAAAGTGGATGTACTGAGTTAGGGAAGAGTGGGAGTGTGATAAGAGTTGTAGGGAAGATAACAGGGGGGGGGAGGGGGGGGGGAGGGGGGGGGGGGGAGGGATAGGGGGGATTAGCATGAAAGCTACATCAGTGTCTCACAAGTCTGCCCTGGGATGATTGTTTCTGTTCCCAGTTGCAAAGTATATGAGAAAGCTTCTTTTTAATTATAATTTTAATCAAATAAAGACAAATTTGAAAAATTATTGACAAAGCTCTGCAAAAAACCATTGACAAATGAATCACAAGACAAAAGAATGAACCACAATAGTGACTCTGAATGCGCAAGAGGTACAATGAATGTGTATTTATTATTTTATTATTTATACGAGGCCTATAGCCAGTATGGACTGCTGTCCTCATCTGTCTATATTCAGTGCCTATCTTGCGCGGCACTGGATGAAGATAAGTGATTGCTTATTCATTTTCGTTGTCCTGACTGTTGTGTATCTTGCCTGAAGAAGACCTAATCGAGAGGTCCAAATGTGTCGTGTTGGCCAGACTGCTAATTTTCTTGATTTATTAGGAATGTGATTAATATGGTTCAAACATAGAAAATTGCAAAAATCTTTCATCCTGCACTTTGAGCACCATCATGATAGCAGTTAAACAACAACAACAAAAAAAAGCAAGAAAAGAAACACAAAAAGAAGAGAAAACACCAACCAACCAACCAAATAGATAACAAAAGAAGACAAAAACAAACCTACTACAGTACTTGACAAAAACAAAACAAAAACAAACCTACCACATGTACTTGATACTGCTGGTACATGTCCATATGAAATAAATGAATTTGGAAATCAGAGTAAAAACTAGAATAGAGTGGTTCGATTTTAATCAGTTTTCTTATCATTTGTATTAATCCATGAATTATCCTTCGCTGATAATTTCCATAATGCAAAAAAGGAAAGAATTGAATTCTTGAAACAGCAGAGGGCAAACATCAATGATCTAAACAAAATGCTGGTTTTGACTTTGTCTGCAGATACTGTGAAATGGAAAAACTCTTCGTTTGGTCAAACACATTGTCATCATCAGCCTGATGATGCTGGCACTTCAGCTGAAGCCCGTGAAGCATCTCAACTGGCAGCACCCCCTCACCCGTTCTCTGCCCATCACTGGGTAAGGGAAAACCCGCCCCCTCCCCCACCCCATTCAGCCGCTTTTTCACCCCCGCACCCCTCTCTAGCCCTCCTCCTTTCCCCCTACTCGACATGTTTTAAAGCAGTCAGATCCCTAGCTAAGAAATGTCATGTCTGGCTTAAAAAAACTGGCATGCGCAAAGCAAAACTAAAGCAAGTCTCACTTGATCTGGCACTGTACCTTGTAATGAAAGATGGTGCCTGAAGGTGCATGTATACTGTGTTGCACATGTCAGAGTGTGGGTACAGTGTATAGAATCTCTTCTGTTCAGCGAATTTTTCAGGTCACCACGCATGCAACTGGAACCATAAAGTATAAATTGAATTCACCCAACATGTTGGTGAATGTTAAATATCCGTGCTGCTCTCACGTGCAATATGAGAAGGATGCAGTGTGTACAGTTCATCAGTGTTCCTTTCGGAAGTTTTGAAATGTGCAAACTGAACATTTGTCAGACTGTATATTATTTTGTTGGACAAGGGATTCCAGTCTGAGATCATTTGCTAAACATTTTAGAAGTAATTTCCCTTTGCCTTCTCTTCTCTCCCAGTTCCACTTAGAGAAAATCTTGCTTTTAAAATATTTTTTAAAGTGTGTCTAAACCATGCAACTTAACTGAAAGGCTAACATTACGGAGAGCGTTTGTTGTTTTGGTTGATCTGTCTGAAGCCAATGTGAGCAGTCTGTGGTCTGCTGTTTGTTCAGCCTTTTGCCATCTTGTCTTAACTTGAAATTGTTATTTGTTTGTGTAAAAGCAACACATGGTGAAAGCACAGCTTAACTTGCTCCCATCATGAATACTGCATATCTGGGCTGTTGGTGATTGGTCAAGCTTTTCTTCTTGCATGTTGTCAGCTGATCAAATCATTAGAAGACTGTGACCTTGTGCAGAGAGAAAGGAGGCCTAAATGGCACTTTTATATTGTAATTATGTGTCAGTGTTAAAAGGGAGCTTTGTGTTGTGTTTGTGAGACTTTTTTCGTAAGACCTGAGTTTGTGTGTACATGGTTTAAGCAGTTTTTTTTTCTTCTAAACTAATTTGGAAACTAAGAGAATACAAAAATTGCCAGTAACATTGTTTTTTTTTCCAGATTTGTCTAATCTTGCTCCATGTATACTTAAAAAAACCACCTGCAAGTGAAAGTGTTTGTATTTAATTAAAAAACAAGTATATATTAAAGTGTATATAATTAAAAAAACAAATATAAAAGTCATCACTCAGGGTTCCCAGGGTCCTTACCGGTCCTTACAGGTCCTTACATTTTGAAACACCTCAAGTAAGGCCTTACAAGTGCTTATATTAGCATCAAGGTCCTTACAAGTCCTTATGACAGCCAAAAAAAATCGACAATGGCGAAATGCTGGTTGGAAAATCTCAGAAGCAAGCAGTACTTACTCTGAAATCTGCTCGCCAATGGGTTCTGACAAACGGCCCTAGCCTAGCAGACAACTTTCAGCTTGGAAGTTTTGGTTTTTCTCAAGGTCTCGTTTTGCATGGTCTCGTTTCGCGTGAAGACTCGATACTTACATCCATCATTTTCCAGTCTTTGCTCAAGGCAATCTAAATGCCAGGAAAGTGCATTTCAGGATGATTGGGTAAAAAAAAGCAGTACAAGGACTGGTTGCTGAAGGATCCCCAAAACAAACATTATGCTCGATGTTCTGTGTGCGAAAGATCACTGCATTTGGTGTCGATGGCATGTAGGGTTGTGCTAGACCATATTCATAATATGGGAGGTGTGGAGGGAGTTGTCATTGACAAAAAAACTCCTTGTCTCAGCATCAGGAGCCTAGGGAAGATATGACAGATACCTTGCTGAACAGAGGCAAGAGGAGGAGGCAGCTGTGGAAAAAGAGAAGAGAAAGAGGTTAGGAGAAGAACAGGTCAACCTGAGGAAGAAACATAAATGCACCAGTGATGAGGCACATCATCTACTTGAAGAGGCTGACCGTCTAAGCTTCCAGTCTCAGGAGCAGAGAAGTTTCAGTCTGATTGAACGATCCAACACTCTGCGTTTGTTAGCTAAGGACAGAAAAATTGAAGCAGAGAGAGTTCAACAGGACATCACAAGGGTCGAAAAAGAATGGAAAAAATGCTGATTAAGGCCAGTGTATGTGTGTGTGCTCTTTTTTTTTTCTCCGACATATATTCAGGATCTGAAAGTGCCTATGACCACTAATAACAGTTTTGTTTTTGTTTTTGTTTCTCATTCTCATTGTCATTTTTTTAAAAACTTATCTCTTCTGTTGTGAAAGATCGACATTCAAGTTTATGTATCAGCTATGACTGTCAGGTTAAAGTATCAGCTGGTTTTAGTTTTAGGTGTGAAAAGAGTGGATTGAAGTGGAAGACAAGAGACTCGAGACATTGTTCTTTCTGAAGACAGAACAAGGGAACAAACAGTTTTCAGTGTGATTTGATTCTGCAGTACAGCAGCCAGGTTATATTGGGTGTATGCTGTGTTTGGTGCATTTCCATGAAGAGATATACAAGTACGTTTTGTAATATATATGCTGCTAATGTTAATGTAGAGGTCCTTACTATTTTAGAAAATGGTCCTTATAGGTCCTTACAAGGTCCTTACTTGGCATAAGCTGAAGTCCCTGGGAACCCTGTCACTGGATAACAACAACTCTAAATACAACACAACAGAAATGTGTCCAACTCAAGAATAACATAATGGAACTTCATAGCACAGAACACGATGGAACTCAATACTCCATAACACTAACAGAATGTTCATCAATACATTGCAAATGCGTTGGGAGATATAGAGATATTGCTTGCAGTTGGCACTGCACAAGACAAAGGAACTGAGTGCGGCAGATCACACCACAGACACAACATGAGATTGGGAAAACCCAACTTGCACAACTCTCTAGAAATAACACAACAAAGCTATACACAGCATGTTATTTACAACATAAGGCAACAGTGCAGACTACAGAAATCACAGAAATGCCCAGCACGCACCAGGAGTACAGAGACATAACACATCAAAAGTCAGTGCAACATAACACCAGGACTCGACACCAGATAACACAGGTCTAAAGAACAATACAAAACTTGACACTGCAAACAGAGCTCAAAACTGCACAATCTAGTGCAGTCTGTATACAACACAGCATAATTCAACACAGCATGACACACAGTACAACAGAACTTTTATCAGTACAACATAGTACAGCGAAACTATATGGAATAATGTAACAACACCCTTACACACAGAAATATTGAAGAGTGACCCACTTATGCACTAGTTCAGAGGCAGCTTTTTCCAAAACCCTCTCCTGCCGTCCATATAGAAGACAACCATGTTGGCAAATTAGTTGATTGCAAGAATGGGGCAAAACAAACATAAATTTGGCTGAAAGCTCTGCACTTAATCTTTTTTATTTCTCTCATGAGTCATAGCAATACTTACTTGATTTTTGTCATGCAGTTGTGGTATGCAGGTGCTGGACTTGTAGTGGTTGCAGTGGTGGTCAAATTATACAGTTGTGGATTGTTTTTATCCCTCAGTGGCATTAATCCCACATTACTCATTCCATCTCCCATATACACAGCTTTTCTCCCATGTCTTGCTAAGTTCTGTTCAATTTCTTGTATGATTCTACCTGACTAAAGTGACTTTTTTTTGGACTGAGCCTGCCGTTGTTTGTCACCAATTCCAGAGACATCCAGTTGCTGTCATGCACCTTTACCATTCACTTTTTGTTGTGAAAAGGGCACGAAAAACCTTTCCAGGAAATTGCTTGCAGACTTTGACATGCCTTCTCAGAGTTCTCTGTTTTATTCCGTAATTTTTTAAAATATATTTTGCAAATTAACTTTTCAGATCTAAATGTTCATGAGCAACAGGTCTTGTTAATAGGAAGTATTGAAAACACCTTTTTTTATTTCGTCAGTGTGGAATTCTTTTTTTTTGAAATGCATGATATGACTCGCATTGATAATGGGATTTATTTTCTGTGACATCATTGCTCATTTTCTTGACTTTTGCCTCTAGAGTCCAGGAAACGGCCATTAGATGGGCACTTGCCTTGCTGTCCTGTGTGTGGGCTGACCTTGCGTCCTGGGGAAACTGAGGCTCACCTGGAAGTGGAGCAGGAGAAACTGGACCGGATCTTTAAGTAAGAGTTGAGAAGTGTTCTGTGTACAAAAAAATGTTTATATGATATGTTGTTTGGTGTCCTTGAGAGATTACCTAGAAGTAAATATGCGCTAGTTTAAGAACCAATCAGAAAATGATATAAAGAATTAGTTTAATCACTGGACATAGACATTTGTACATGTATGTTAGAAAAGGGATGGAGAGGAAAGTCAGAAAGTTTGAACACCCTCGTCTGATTCAGCTTCTGTTGTTATAAAATCCACTTAATCTTTGAAGCAAACAAAAAAGAAATGAGAAAATTTTGAATTGAACACACATTGTGTTAAAAATATCAGGATTGAAGTTTGTGCCTAATATGCATACACATTCAGGCATCTACTTATGCACAACTTTTTCTTTTTTTGGCCTCCAACCTCCAATATGAAAAAAAATTTCCTTCTTTTTTTTTTTCCTTTTAATAAGGGGGGCTTCCATCCTTCTATTTTTTTTTTATCACTTTGTGACTCTACCTCTTTCCTCCAACAAACTCACATACCATGCATAGTCTGTGTGTTCATTTACCGATGGACATTCTCTTGCTGTTTTTTTATGTGTTTTAAGTTTGATACAGTGGCATCTGTGTTTGTTGATGTTCTGATGTTTTGTGCGCTGACACTTTCATTTTGTTGCATGCAACACTTTCGACCAAGGAAACAATAAAGCAAAAGAAACCAGCCGCCTTGGCGAAGTGGTTAGCATCGCGGACTCCCGACTGGGAGGTTGTGGGTTCGAATCCCATCAGAGTCATGTGGGTTTTTCTGCCCCGACCGGCTCCTACCCAGAGTTGAGTTTGCTGCGGACTCAGTTGGGAAGACTGGGACCACACAGTCGAGTTTCATCCACTTAATGGATGCGTTTCTGAGAGTGTTGCTCCTCAAATTTCCTGACCGACACTGCAGGTGCCTGTATCTCTTGGGCCTGGTTTGACGTCGGGATATATTATGAAAGGAAGCGTAGAGTACAGCCCTGTCATGTAGTCTCAGACCGAAATGGAAATCCGTAGCATCATCTTAAACATCCTCATTCTCATCGATCAGCATAAAAAAAAGTCTCAAATTCTGTGGCCCTTCATGCCCTGCTCTCATGGTGACCTCAATTTCGATGTCTTCTCCATGTCTGTGGTCTTGGTTTGATTCTGTCGGGGTCACAGATATCGGCGAGTCCATGGGGCTGTCATTGGACGGACGTGGTGGCGCCCTCCGGAGGGAGAGCTCACTCATGCCGGCTCTGCGACTAAGCAATTATTGTCATCAGTAGGGAGCTTAGTAGGTGGTGTCCTGCATATGTTAGATCAGAACAGGCACCACTGAACACCACCAAAGTGACTCAGCAGCAGTGCAGTGTCTCCTCCGGCGGGTTGCCTCTTGACGACTTGACATTGACTGCTCCCTGTGGATTGCCGGTGCTGGGGCTGCGGCGGGGTCGACCGGGCTGTGGCTGTGGACGGGGTGTCAGAATGAGCGGCGTGGGTGCACTGCCTCTGAGGTGGTGCAGAGGCTGGGACAGCAAAAAAACCAAACAACCCCCCCCCCCTCCCAAAAAAAAAAAAAAAAAAAAGCAAAAGAAGGAAGACCATAGTTACGATTGATTACACAGAGTATATTTGTGTGTGTGTCTTTGTGTGTGTGTGCTAGTGCAAGTATGCATGTGTAAGAGAGTATGTGTGGTGTGTGTGTGTGTGTGCGTGCGCGCACGCGTGCATGCTAGCATGCGAACACGCTTGTGTATGTGTGCGCATGAGTGTGTGTGAGTTTAAAAGTGATAGACAGACATATACAAACAGGCAGGCAGACAGGTAAACAGGAATAGATAGAAAGACAGACAGACAAAATGACCGACCGGCTGACTGATAGAGAGAGAGAGAGAGGGAGCTGAGATCTTTCCTGTCCTGCAGCCAAGTACATCCTCCACAAACTGCTGCGCACCAACCACCGATCCTTTTCCAGCAGTGCGCTCAGCTGCCAAACAAATCTCAAGTACAGTTTCTGGGTGGTTACTGACTGTGTCAGGACTATCTCTTGGTTTCAGAAGAACTGGATGATATTGTGTTCTCACAGCCATTTTCACCAAAACGATAGCACACCCCCAAGCAAAAGAAAAAGAATAACAAAAAAATGAACAAATGATGATGTGTTGATTAATTAAATGCAAAAAGATTCCCAAACAGCTGCAGATTGTTCAGTACTGCACGGCAGGGGAAAAAGCTGTAAGAGAACACAGCTTACATTCGGCATGGTATGAGAGCTCAGGTAGAACAGATCCGCTCAGTGTGACGGTCACTCACCGAATCCCACCACACACACGCACACACGCACACACCCACACACGCATGCACGCTCGCACGCACACACGCACGCACGCACGCACACATACACACACACACACACACACACACACAGAGTCAACTATGATATTAAACATTTTAGTTGTGCATGTAAAATAACTGAATATTTAAGTGTTCAAAATATTAGCTCTTTTGTTTGTCTGTTTGTTTTTTTCTGAACAGGAATTAACCTTGCATACAGTAACTTACCAAAAGTCAAAGCTCTTTTGTTTGTCTGTTTGTTTTTTTCTGAACAGGAATTAACCTTGCATACAGTAACTTACCAAAAGTCAAAGCTCTTTTGTGGAAGGCAAAACTACTTTTGTTACTTTCTTTTTTCACTGAAATTCAAAGCTATGCTTGAGAATAACATGCTGAAAAGATGTGGAATCTGACTGACTGCTCACATGACAATGGAATATGAGATAGGTGTGTCAAGAGCTTTCATTCTGTGAATCTTCTAGTGTATTAGGCAAAGCTGCATGGTGAGCTGTCTAGCTCCCCCAATTTAATTTTCATGAGGATCCTGATATTATGGCTTTGTTCCATTCCAAGTAAGGTACTTATTTGGACAGGTGAAGCATGAGAAAATAACCTTTTTTTCAGACCGATTCTCAGCATGTCATGTGTAAAATACAATTTTTTTAAAAGACTGATTGACTGCATCTCAGAAATTGAATATAAGCGTTTCTCAGAGTGCTTCTCTTCACCCCATACATGGAAAATAAGACAAATGACTGTCAGGCAGCAAATCGGTACATGTACTGGCAAACACGAATCTTTTCTTGCAGTTGTCAGATTGTCTAAGCTCTCCTGGCCCTTAGCATGGATCTTGCTATAACTTCCTGTCCTTGGCAATCATTCTGCAGGGCACAGTGAAGGGTGGGTGCCCCGCAGGCATGTTCTGAATGGGCAACAGAAAGGACTGGACTAGTTAAAGGACTGGACTAGTTAAAGGACTGGACTAGTTAAAGTACCATGGCAGGGAACAGAGAGCTGTGGAGAACATTATCAGTCTGCACATCCATCATGGGACTCTCACAGCCTGTGTGTTTGTCTTGGGTTTATGATACTGGTAATGATAATAGTAACTGAAAAAAATGATAAGAATTGTAATGAAGCTGTGCTGCCAAAGAATAGTAACAGTGGGGCTACACACTGGTTTATGTGTACGTATGGTGATATAGATCGTCAGGGCTTCCTGCTGATGGTTTACTTAGGGACTTCTTGCGACCTTCACTTGAGGATTTCAGGGAGTCCTTATGACATTTTAGAGGGTCAAGGAAGTCAACTGGAGTTACTAGTAATTGAGAACTTTAATACATTCTTTCTTCCAGTAAAGGGGGAGAAAGCTGGAAGCATCAGTTGAACTCGTTCTCATTCCAGACAACACTTAAATGCACTGCTGAAGCTGGTCATTCAAACAGTTCAAATTTTGTTCAGTGTTAGTAACTTACGTTAGTGTGTGTTAGTGCATCCTGCATACTTCTCAACCAAATTTTTAGAGCATCCTTTCAATTTCCAGAGGATCAGAGATGCACATGTAAGTGTTTAGAGAAACGTGAATATCATGTTCCTGCTCTGTAGTGCACAGGATGGAGATACAAATGAGGGACTTTGGGAGGAAGGTAACATGAATTGTTGAAATCATTGGTGAAATTCGGTTAAAGAAATTTAAATTCATTATGCATCATCAGCTTGGTAGTTGCTAAATAATATACTATGGACTATAACATTGTTATTTTGTTAAAACTGATTTTTTAAAAACCCAAAAAAAAACAAAAAGACTGAGGCTTCCCTGACTGAATTGTCTTAAAGTCAATAATGGAATGGTGGACACACACACACACACACACACACACACACACACACACACACACACACACACACACACACACACACACACACACACACACACTATTTAGCTAGCTAGCTAGCTATACACACACGCACACACTACACAGACACACACACACACGTGTATATATATATATAATATATATATATATATATATGTATATGTATATGCGGTCACTGAGGAGAAACAATCAGGTTTCGAAATATCGGTATCTGACCAGGATGTTAGTGGGTTGGATGTTAGTGGGTTTCCTCCCCATTGGAGACTATCTCCCTCTTGGAGACTATAATCTTGCTGAAGGCTCATTTTGAGAAGCATTTTTTTTTTCCCCATTCACCTACTCAAGCACACAGCGCTGTAGATGATTTTAGACTTCGTTTTAACTCTTTAATTTTAAACATATATATATATATGTTTAAAATTAAAGAGTTAAAACGAAGTCTAAAATCATCTACAGCGCTGTTTCAAGCTGGGCTCTCGTCAGGATGAATACTTGGGTCACCCACCGCCGGTGTTTTATAGCGTGTGGGGCCCAGTTATTGTTGTTTTCACGTGCAGGTAGATTGCACGTGTTTTTTTGTTGTTTTCTTTTTTCTCTGGAATTTCAGGTTATTGCTTGGGGTGTGTTCACCAACAACGATTTCCACTTGTGCCTGCAGTTGTTTACTATTTCTGTTTTAGTGTTTAGGGTTGCTAAGTGTGGTTTGCATAGTATTAACCATTTTTCAGTTAGACATAAATTGCATCTTTTTGAAATGTTGTTGTATGGTGATGCTCTTTTATGATTTTCCAGGATATATTATAGTTTGTTTTTGCATCTTTGAGTTTCCAAATGTATTTGCTCAGTTCTGTTTGGTTTTTATATTTTACTTTATTGAATGACTGTTTGTGGTTTGCATATCTGGTTTTGAAATGGTTTCCAGTAATCCCTATATATGTTTCTTTTTCATTCTCAGATGTCACAGTGGCTTGATATACAATATTGTTGTAGAGGCATTTGTTGTTTAAGGGGTACTGTTCTTTTTTAGTGCAGTTGCAAGATTTCCTTTCTTCACCCTTCTTTGCTGAGTTGGTTTTTGTTTTGTTGGATGCATCAATTATATAATTAGTTAATTTCAGTTAGTTTTAAATTTCGTCCTTATTGTTTTTTATAGTTAAGAATTGAAAAATTTGTATTGTTTTCAGAGGAGGCCGAAAATCCAGAGATTCAACGCCATCATGCAGAAAGGTACAATGTTTGTTTCTCGGGCTGGCAAGTGGGTGGTTAACTGATTGATTGGTTGGTTGGGCTATCAGTATTTTTTTTTGGTTTTCAATCTGCCCGAGTGTCGCATCTGTTAGTGGTATGTTTGTGTGTATTTAATTTTCAAAGATTTTGTTTTGAGTTTTCTTTCCAATTTTCCCCCCAAGATTTCACAGGGGTACAAAAGGGATAATGAAAAACATGAGCATTAATTCAGATTTACAAATGAATCAGTAAAGCTGATAAATAAGGGAGGGAAGGAAAGGAAATGTACAGGAGAAATGTTTCCTTACATGTTTTCAGTTTTTCCTCAGACCACACACACACCAGTCATGTGGAAGCACAC